>JANHAO010014795.1:0-15131 GCA_026873985.1 Saraca asoca
AAAGAAAATACTTAATGGTACATACCTCATCTTCATCAACATATTAAGATGGCACACTTACCCTGATGCAGTTCAGAATTATGATTCTTGGCAGGACCAGTTGCATGCACGTAATACTGTTCGCACAAATGAGCACCAGGGACGTCAGTCAATGAGAAAATGGCAAGTTTCACTTGTATCAAATGAGTAACAGATACTTTGAATGCAGCAGGTGTAAAAAAAAAAAAAAAATACTGGCCGGGGCAACAATATATAATTTTGATATGAGAAAGAGCATGAGAAGGCAACAATTTTTAAATGAAACCGAGGTCAAAACTAAACTCCAAATAGAAGAACAACCCACATTACCCACAAAATAAAATTTATGTGAAAAATCAGAGCATTGAGACAGGGTACGTTAAGAACCTTAGAACTAGACTATGAAATTAGAGAAGCCCTTCAAGGATCCAATCAGGTCGCGAAACTGAGCTTCAGATCCTAGACCCACATGATCAGACAAATAAACCTTTCAATCAAACACAAAAATCATATTACATTAAAACAAACACAACAAGTTTCGAAAATCCAAGAGTTTGAACAGAACGAAAGAGTAGGGAAGAAGGAAAGAGCGGGAGTTTAAGAAAAGGTGCACAAGACCCATAAGAAGCACGAGCTCATATGGATACGATAATTCTTAAAAATTAGGATACAGATACAAATATATTAAGATACGTAAAAAAAATTATAAATTATATGGATATTTGAAAATTAGAAATATATATTTATTATAATTATATAAAAAAAAGGTTAACCAATAATAATATGTATTATCGGAAAAAAAAGATAATTCAATAATATGTTTATAGTTTAATGCTTAGTTGATTTTAAAATTTATACAAATTGATAAATTTTTATTTCTTTTTATCACAACTACTTTCTTTATTAAAAAGTTCTACTTCATAAAAATCATATTTAAAATGGATGTTAGAGGAATCTCTTATTATTCTTAAAGAATGATCATTGTATTTAAAGTTTGAAATCAATACAAATAAAAAAAATCATAAATTTGATTTTTCTATAACACATATTAAATATTGGAATCTGATGTTGATGTAACATCAATACTTTACCTTTAACAAAGAATCCGTGCTTCATCATAAGACATTAGCTACTGTTCCATTAACAAAGAATCCGGTGAGAGTTCACCTCAGTAGGGTGAGAGTTTACCTCAGCAGGGAGAATGAAGTCCGGTGAGATTTGGCCGACATTTGATGAAGATTGGCAGAAGCCATGGTGGTTTCTCGCAGAGCAGAGGAAGAAAATTGGAAAGCTATGGCTTACAGCCCTCATACTTGGGAGGAAGAGCAGAGTCATTTGTTTAGTATCTTACAATTCAGCGCTCATCCGGGCCTTATATTTAGAGGGCCAGGACTACCGCACGAGCAACTTTTAGAAGCCAGCAATAACTTTAATAATTGTTAGATTGTAAACAAGGTAAAAATAATAATGATTATGCAACTGCTTTCGCCTTCTTCTTGCCACACTAGTTTTAGCGTGGGAATTTCTTGTTCCCGCTCACGTCATGGCTGCTATTGTTGTTGTTACTTCTTTTTATACCTTTTTTGACGGACATAAGAGTTGTGGAGCTCAACGTGAGAGGGCTCTCTATTATCTTGTTATTTTACTATGTACTAAAACCTTTATGCACAACTTTAATTTACATAGTTGAGTATTATGTTTTATTATTTATAAATTTTGTATAAAATTATAATATTTTATAAAAATATTGAAATAGATGTAACTTTTTTTTATAAAAATTCCAGCATTTTATATAAAAAATTGCATTGAATACATTAGCATCTTATAGTTGTTTGGTTTAGACTGAATTTTCTAATTAAAAAAATATGATATTTGATTTCTCTAATACTAACTATATCAGTACTGACTTTTCCACGTATAGAATAAAATTTAAATCTTTTAATTTTCCTAAAATTTTCCCTTTCTTGCCGTGCAAGGCCTTTAGGAAGACGCCATACCTCTTAAAATTTTCTCTTTTGACCTTTACCCACCATTTGATCATATCTTGACCATTTTGTCCTTACCAAATTAAAAATGCTTTTGAACTCCTTGGAGAGGTCCAACCATGCCGCCTTCCTCTTTTAAGGACAAGGTCCTTAAATTTGATTTTATGTTTAGAAGATCCACTTTTAAAACGTCTTTTCAGACGATGAATTTCTTTGAATTAAGTTCAATTCTATCTATGAATTTGATTTATGAATATGGGCTTGTCTATAGGTTTTCAAAATAAATTCTTATTCCATCCTCCTATAGATTTAATTTATCTGACTAATTCTCTAATGGGCAATATCCCAATTCATCATAGACTTTTATTTCTAAGTCTGTTATCAAAAAATGACTTCTAAACTTATCATTTTATAATTCTAATCTACATTATTATTCTATAATGAAAATTAACTAAATTGCTCTAATTTATTTTAGGCATGTGCCAATGGATGTTATCAAGAAGTTGATCTCAACTCTAAAACTTAAAAGTATGGTGAACTATAGGACAAGAATTATAATCTGTAAAATGCTTTTTTAACTCCTAAGTTGGACTAAACTAAGCTTCCATGTTTAGTAGATATTTATTATTTTAGACTTAATTATAATTTTGATTATTTTAAGATGCAAATTGACTGATAATGATCCTCTGATTTGAAATCATCAAATTTTTTCCCTATTAAATTTTAATTTGATTAATTTTGATTCAATTGTGTATCTTGTATTTAATGACTGATTGAAATAAATGTCTATTTTCATATATACCAACAAACATTTCCAAGGTGATCTTTAACTACGCATCTTCCAAACTGAAGAAGTCCTAACTCGAACCAATTTTTTTGGCATAAAATGGGGCAACTTCAGGGCTTTCTATCTTCAATCTGGAAAGAAACTAGTACAATTGATAGGTCATATTGGAAATATTTGCTTTCATGTATGAAAATGGTTTGTTACATGGGCATTCTAGTCACTAATTAAATAAAAGGTACATGGTTGAATTAGAATTAACCAATTAATTTAAACTTTATAGAAATCAAAATTGATATTTTTAAAATAGAGAAGCCAAAATCAATCAATTTGTACTTTAGAAGGATTAAAAATGCATTTAAGTCTTTAATTTAATAATTTGACTGCTTGTTTTGAATGGGGCATTAGAGTTCCTAAGTATATTTCAGCATTTTATGAAAGGAATACAATATTAAGAGCATTTAAAATACCATATAACTAAATAGGAGGTTCCTATGGTACAAACCCCAATTTTTGCATGTCATACAACAAAGTTTGCAGCACCTGATTTTGGACATGTATACATGATTTCAAAGGGAAAAAAACTTGACTGCAAATCTCCTTCTACATGTACGACATTAAGCATGTTGTCATTTCTTTGTTAACTGTGAGAACTTAACACGTGTGACATTAAATAAATTTTATTTGAAAACAATAATGTTTACCAGAATCATTTCTTTACAAAATTAATCTTATCTTCAATACTTAAAAAAAATATTTTCACTAACCATCTTTTAAGCATGTATTAAAATTGAAAAAAGTCAAAAATTAGAAAAATAATAACTAAGTTTCATGAGAAGTCTGTATTATGAGAAAGATTTGTATAAGTATTATTTTCGAACAAAAATACAAACTTTAATTGATTATTAATTTCAATCCTCAGCCAGTGTTATAAATATGTTGTTAAGATTATTATTTCTTTTATAAGATTCAAAATTCATATTGAATATTTTATTGGTTTCAAATATTCTTAAATGAATATCATAAAGTTTATATTTTAATAAAATGTAAGAGGTTGTATATATATTAAGTTTAAAAGAATAATTTGTGATTCAATAAAAATTTATAGATATATAATATATTTTTCCTCAAATATATTGTTAAAAAGAGTATAATATTTACTGAATTTTAGCATCAATTGTTATTATTTTAAGACTAAAATATTATGTAGTAGCGAAACTTAATCATACATGAAAAAAAAAAGAGCAATATTGACAATAAGTTTTAGAAAGAAAAGAAACAGTTTGCCAAGCGGTTAAAAAATGAACCCACTACTAATGAAGTATATTAATTGAATATGTTGTGTTGTTTACAAAAAATTGTATCACACTTTTAATGGTGCTATGACAGTTCATTGTCTTGAAATTTTTTCTTTTTCAAGATTTGAATTCAGAATAATGTATGTGTATTAATTAGCTTGCCACTTTTGTTATAAAAAAATCTAGTCATCAAGAAAAAAATCAAATAAATTGATGATTTAAATTTGTATTGTATAATATGCAACAAAACAACATATTTGTACCGTGAATTCTCCAACTAAATATCATGTTTGGGTAATTATTTTAGATGCTCGAAAAATCTTAGTATCAATTTACTTCTCAAATTATTCAGTTGTATATATAAGTTTCTCTTTTAGTTTATTACTCAAACACTTAGCAAAACTGTTTATGTGACATCTAACTTTATAGAATTGATGTAATCATCTAGTTATCATAATCATTATGATAAATTAGTTATTAGGTTAACAGTTTTGTTAATTATTCTGATGATAGACTAATAGAAAAATTAATTGATTGATTGCGATATATTAACTTGAGGACTAAAGTGATGTTCAAAATCTCTGAAGGACTCATTATGATATAATTCATTAATTTGATTACGAAATTATTGTAAAATGTTTTAAGGGATTAGATTGACACAAATTAAAATAGTAAGTGTCTAAAATAAACGTTCTGTTTGTGCGAGTGTGTGTATGTAATGCCTTTCAATAACAGTTGAGACATTACATTATTAATTTATGGATATTAACACTTGTATAAAAAAATATTAATTTGGTCTTATAAATAAAATTATAAAATTATTTTGACCCTACTCAAACATAAAGCTTGGCCATGAAGACTCCTAGCTTACAATTCATGTTATAATGCCCAAAAAATTAAAAAAAAGTAGGCAAAATTAAAACCAATATTATAAAGAAAAATATTGAACATAAACTAGAATAATATAGTGTAAACTTCAAACATATTAATGTAATTGATATAAAATAATTAATATCCATAAAAAGAAGAATATTTTTGCCCTTGTCATTATGCAATTTCTATATTTTTAGAGTACCCATTTATTCTCCACTCGTTTCCATCATTTTCTTCTTCCTTCCAGGCATTTGACACTAGTCACCTTCATGGATGAGCACATTATCTTCAAGGCTCACGGCATCAACTTCCATTGCCTACAAATCTTCGAGAGATTTTTTTTTAAGGGTAGGCTTCCCTTGCATTACTAGGTGTTGACAAAGGTCCTTGGGACTAATTTTAATCTTGTCATTTCAAAAATATAACAACACCATCAAAAGTTTCAACAGGTTAAGGTTTGAAAGAGAAGAAAATTGAAGATTTTAATTTGTGAGAAAAAGAAATTAGAAGTAGGGATGTTAGATTGAATAGATATCCATGAATTCATCTAATCTATGTAATTTTGGATTTATCTAAATCTATTTATAATGTTTAACGGATCAAATGAATGATACAAAATTTACTTATTAACAAAAGGATCATTAAATGTCCATAACTATCCATCTTAATATTTTTATTCAATAATTAAAATAAATATCTAATAAAATAATCATTAAAGATTCACATGTGCTTGGTATTAGCCTTGCTTAAAATATGCTAGACCTACATAAAAAATTTAGGCCTAAATAAGTCCAAACCTATTCTATTTTACAAATAAGTTAGGCTAGGTCGCTAGGGGTCTACAAGTCAGTTAAATTTTATAGTATGAGATCAATTTGATGAAATGGGATATGAAAAGTATAATGTAAAATATGTGGAACTAAGTTACTATAACATGTTTTGAAATATCAAATATGAAACATTACTTAAAAATAAAAATGATTACTTGTATCACTAAATAACAAAAATAAATTAAAATTTTAAAATAAAAGTTAAAATATAATTTAAAATTTTTAGTAATAAGAATTGTTTTATAATACTAATAGCAAAACAACAACAATAGTAGAGGGGTTATAGTGATAAAAATGATAGAATAAAATATTGTAAAAATAATGATAGTTAAATGGATCGATTATGTCTCATGCTTTATTCATAGATTATAGATCAATCCATAACCCATGCAAATTGGGTCTGATAGTTAAGTGAGATTGGTATTGATGTTCTATGTAGATAAGAAGCCAATATGACTAGTTAGTTCATAACATTTTGATAGTTATTAATTGAAGTGAGCATGTTGAGAATGCTATGACATATTGGAGGAGCTAGCTCATCATTTCATATGAGCAAGGCTATATATTGGTTAGTTCTATTTAAGGATTAAGAGGTTGGGTTTTCCAAACTCAAGCAAATCCTCTCTCCATAACTTCTTACCATTTTGAACGTAGTTTCATCTTTTTTTTTACTTCCCCAAACTTCTAATTAAAGGTGGCAAATGGATGGTTTGATATGATTTTGATCGAGTCAATAACAGATTAATCATTGTTGACCTGGTTATCCATACCCACTTATGGTTTCCTTTTTCATTTAACCTACTAGTATTTTCAAGTATCAAAATTCATCGTTTGTGGTTTCTACCATTAGCACTTTGTCTACGTAATATTTTTACATCCAAAATATAATGGGAAGAGCATGTGCAATACACGTATTTCAGATTGCCCATAATTTTCCCAAAATTAAACTTAATTTGAAACTAATTTTAGAAAAAAAAAATTAGAAAAATTAAACCCTAAGAAAAATCCTTAACGATTTGCTGAAGCAAGAGAAGTTGGAGATTCTACTGTAAACCTGTAGTACTTTGATGTTAGAGACTCTGCATTCTGGGCGCTAGAGACACTACCATTGCTCTTCTCTTCATTGTGCTTTGCATTTGTATTAAGAATCGCTCAAGTCATTTTTTCTACTTTGTAATAAATAATTATTTAAAGTAGAAATATATAGATTCATTTATTTATACTATTGAATACCAAGAGTGTTGCCTTGTTTGAGTTTTAAATCTATTATTAATAAATAATTATTTAAAGTAGAAATATATGGATTCATTTATTTATACTGTTGAATACCAAATGTGTGGCTTTGTTTGAGTTTTAAATCTATTATTATTGTTCACTGTGTGCATCGAAATGGATTTAAACATCTATTTTGCTCCTCAATTCCAAGGTTTAGCTTCATGGAGAAGGATACTATGTTATTAGGGTTTCATTTTTTTGAATTATTTTTGAAAACTAGAACTTCAAATTAGGTTTAATTTTGGGAACATTGGGGGCAATCAAAGTGCTTGCATTGCATATGCTCTTTTCATTATATTTTAAACAAAAAATCATTAAGTGGACAAAGTGCTAATAGTAGAAACCACAGATATGTAAATTTCAACACCTAAAATGGGTTAAGTGCAAAAGGACGAAACCAAATGTGGATAAAGTATAATTTTCTCTAAGAATAAAGATTTTAACCTATATTTAAAGAAGCATATATGTACTTCCAATATTAAAATGTATTTATAGTTATGCAATTAAGTTTATATAGACTTATATCTACTTATATTTGTATTATTATAATTTTAGTACACTAATTTATATAGGCTGATATTTATGTTGTTATATTTTTCTAGGTATAAGTATATTATTTAGTTTTAATTACTTATTTTTATAGTCTTATGCATTATTTAAATTTTTTTATTTATAATATTATTAATCAAATTAGTAATTATTTTTATCTATGTAAATATTTATTTATATTAATCTCCTTATTTGTTTCTACAACAAGTTTTTTAGTTATTTATCATTGAACTACCTATTATCATTGTTGTAATGGTCCTTCAAACTATGTGTTTTCATTATTCAAATGCCCAAATTGGTAAAATTGAAAGCCCACTTTTGGATAGAGCCATAACAATTTACCTCATTGAACATGTGGTGACTTTTGTAACTATCATATTCAATTTGGGTGAAAAAAAAAATAATGCCACCTAGCCTTCTTTTTATCTATGAAACAATTGTTAACACCCCTAAAAATGCAAATGATGGAAAACCTATTTTTGTCTTTTAAAAATTTCCATGACTTCAAGAAGATGGAGGAAATTATTTAAGTATTAAGGTGGAGAACTACGAATTTGTTGAACTAGACCCCATAATGAGGAATATTCCATAGTAAAAAAATATTCTAAGATGAGGAATATTTCATTAAGGTTCCTTCTTAGAAGTGAACAACTTAGAGAATATATTTCCGATAGTATAGAGTCAAAGAAGAAAGAAAATAAAAGTGCGATAAATAAATAAAATATTATTTGGGTACATAAAACCCAATTATTTGATGAATTATGATTGACCTTTAACATTTCAAGAATTTTTGGAATAGAGTGGAAAATTAAATATTAGAGGTGTGAAGAACAAGTTTTGGACCATAGTAGTTATTCTTTTAAAAATGGATCTTAACACACTTTTTGGTAGTAAAGAAAACTGTAGAGCTACAAAAAGGCCATTGGAAAGCATGGAAGGCTTTTTTGGGCAAAGGTCAAAACACAAAAATAAATATAAGGAAAAAGGCCCAATTCTATCAACCCTAAAGGAGGGTGCCAAATGGGTCATTCAAATTTAGGCTCCTCATCTCTTATTTTAAAAAGAGATGAGTGAAAGATAATGGTGGATACTCACTTAATGAGAGAGTGATTAGGTTGGACACCTAACCAATGTATGTGGGTATCATGCCATAGGAAGAAAAGAGGGGTTGAGGGTAGCTCCCACCCCTTATCACTTTCTTATTGACATTCATCTTCATTTCCTTCTACTCCTAAGCTAAGTATAATCTATTTACCTCTCTCCTTCACACCATGCATGACCACACTCTACAAAAGAGAGCCAAAACTCTCATAAGAACCCTCATATGCTGAAGCACACACTCGCAAATGACTAGGAAATCTCATCTTCAGGTAAGTATAAGAGCATCAGTACTTGTGTTTACATGATTCTTCCTTCCATTCTTCCACTCAATCTCATTGCATGTCTTTGATTCTAGAATTTTTTGCTCTTGTAGGATCAAAGGACCCATTCCTCTTCAAGTTGCTTCTCTTTAGCCAAGGTTAATTCTCTCTCTACAAGCCTACTTTGGTGTCTTTTAACTCAACAACTAAAATCATTCAAAAAAGGGAGGGATTTAGTCACTTATCATATTTACAAGGGGAAAAATCTCATGCTTGTTGAAAATCTTTAGATGGGGATGTATGGAGAAAAATCCTTGCATGTTCAAAATAGGGGTCAAAAGATTAAAATTTGACCCCCAACAAGGAGTGGTTTAGCCATTTAGAAGGAGATGGGGCACAAATGAGAAACATTTTGTGAATCATAATGAAATGTGTTTGAAATGGTTCATAAAACTAATTGAATGTTAGAAAAGTTTAAAAAATAGCTCATATATGTAAGGGGTAGGTTCGGGTACCTTTTAGAAAAATAAGGAAGAAATCTTGCCTTAGACAAGCCCTTGGGTGGTTCGGCCACTAAGAGAAAATAATGCCAACCATATAAGTTTGATTTGTATTCTTATGTATTTGATTAGTATGCTTGCATGTTTCATTAAAATAGGTGATCTTGAATGATTATGAGCTTGTATGTTTGGATTTTTACATGTATCATTTTGATTTAGCATGTTTGATCTATGATCTTGCATATTTGATATGTGGCATCTAGAATAAGGGATGAGCTTGCATGTGAGAAATATAGACTTTAAAGGTTAAGATCTAATGTTAAATGACCTTATATGTGGAATATCCAAGTTAGAAATTACAAAATTTTAAGGGCTTAGGAATAGGAATTTTGGTCAAGGGGTGATAATGCTTTTTTTTTTAATTGTGTTAAATTATGTATTTATAAAAATTAACTAGTAGGATAACATATAAGTAAAAAAAAAAAAAGATTTGAGGTGAAAAATGAGCTAAAATTTCCTACCAATTTTGGCCACCTTGGACCAAAATAGAAGGAAATGTATAGAATGTGATTAACTTGCTCTAAAATACTTATTATAATTTGTATATGTTAGTTTGTTTGTTTCCTTGTGAAAATGAGTTAAGAAAAGTAGTTATTATGAGCATATATGACTTAGCCATATAGGGAAATACTAATTGGACATAGCTGAAATTTTAAATGTAATATTTGATGAATGCATGAGTGCATATACACTTGATATGGCTTCTCATGATGAATGATTATTTTGGGCTACTAATTCGTTTGTATATTTTTGTGAAAAGAGCTAAAAAATGGTCCCTTGGACCGAATGAAATAGATCCCAATAAGGGCAAATGGCTCTTCCCTTACTTACTAGAGCTAAGTAAAGGGTATATGTGAGTCCAAAACATGGTTTGATAAGATCATGAGTAAATTGGGTTGAATGGTCCCAATTTTGGTTTAGTATAATTTTGTCATAACTCTTGTGTTTGTTGTGAACTCAAATTAATAATAAATCTAATCCAGTAAGCCCACAACATTGGGGCTAAGCATAGGAGCATAAATTATAAAGAATCAAAATATAATTATAAATTAATTTATCTAATGAAAAATTGTTAAACCAATTTGGGTTGCCAAAAATGTTTATATGTTTTGGCCTATACCCTTTTGTTTTAAGGGTTATGCATTCTGAAACGATACCTGATATTTTGGAGGCTCTAATGGCCTTGAGAATTGAATGTATAATGTCTCAAAATCCTTATTGAGTAACCTCCACAATATTAGTAAGTATTGCTCATGTTTCTCTTAATAAAAGACCTTAGCTTTTAAATATTGAAGGGATTATTTAATTTACTTTGTGATAAAATGAAAATTTTATTTTCAAGTCCTATTAAGTGAACTTTAAAAGAAAGTGATAGTGCTTTTGGAGTATTTCTTTGTCTTAGAGATTTATTCAATGATACGCAAATATACTAGAGGTTGACAAAAAAATTATTCTGAATGTCAATTATTTCTTATTGATGATTGTTTATATATTTTATTTTGAATACTAAATAAATGGTGACAAGGTTTGTAACTTAAGTTTTACCAAGGATATTTCAATTTTAATAAGTTAGAAAGAAATGATATATGTTCATTGCATTTTATTGAATTAAACTTAGATTTAATTAAAGACATGTTTAAATAACTTTCATTTATTGAGTATTTATAGTTACTATAAATATATGATGTAAAAACATGCTATAAAGGAACTTTATTTTTTTGCATTTTTGTTCTCTTTCCCCAAAGCCAAGTTGCCTCTTTTTTCTTTCTTCTTTTCTTTTTTGAGCGAGCTATAGGCTAGTAGAAACTGGAGTCACAGTAGCTTCTTCTAGTGCCACCCATCACTAACCAATGGGTCCTAATAGTTAAACCATGGTGGAGCTCAGTGAATAGCTGGTTGAGGCTGAACTTTCTTCCACAATCGAGTGAACCAGCTGCTATCCTATTTCTACACCAGGCTAGTTTGGTGATTCTACCTTACTAGAGCTGCCTTCATTTGAGCTCTAACCAGCCATCTACCAAGATTCATTTGAGGAGTGCTTTGAGCCCAATTGAGTGGCTTAAGTTAGAAGACACCAACTTGGGAAGCTATTGTCCTATTCTGGGCATCAACCAATTCGGCTATGGCAAGCAACTACACTGGAGCTTATTGCTTTTTTCTTGAATGTGAGCAAGTGTATTTGTATCTTCGATTTCACCTTTATTCATAGTTTTATGGATAAATCAAGATGATACCTATTAAATCCTATATTCCCTTTTTTTGAACATAAAAAATTCTTAGAGTTGTTTTCAGTTGTACCTAGTGAATTTGAAGGAAAATTTTGGCAAAATCCAGCCCAACTAGAGAAACTCAGAGAAGACTTAAAGTGGTGTAACTTGATTCTCTTTCTTGGAACAATTTATTCTTTTCAAAGAACTGTCTAAGGTGAGTGAACCACTCATTCTTTTCCCATTTGTAAGATGTTTAATTTCCTTATGACTAAATGTGGGTTGAATTTATAGTAGCTTATAATTTGGCTTAGTTGAAATTATTTGTAGGATATATATTGGAATGGTACCATATATATATATATGATATGGATGTAATGGAGAAATGTGATCAATTGAAATGCAAAAGTGTAAAAGTGTGAAATTACATGAAGTATATGCATTTGGTATTATGTATGAAAATCAATAAGTAATGGGACTTGTCTAGGTGTTTATAAGCATGTTGATTCTTGGATATAAATAGAGTATTGGAAATGGTTGTCTCTTGAACATAAATGGATTAGTGGAAGTTTTTTATGTGTAAGTGAATAGATTACTCACTAACTTCCCATTTTAAATGCTTCCTTGTGATTGCATATAGTTTGGAGTTGTATGATAGTTTATAAAATGGAAGTTGTTTTAAGTGGATTAGCTAAGTGTCCAAATTAAGTAAGATTGAGGTATGCTTGAATCATGATACTTTATGGTTAGAATTATTAAATAGTATATATGAAAGTTATGCCATATGGGAAAATCACCTAGTTATTGGAAATGTGTAAATGTGGAATCATTGATTATTGGAAAGGTACAGATTATGGGTTTACATAGTTATTGGAAATATATATAAAGTATTGTAATTGTTGAAATGAATGGAAATGAGAGTTGCCTTGTAGAACGGTGTGTTTGTATTAGAAAAATGTGTGAAATTGAATACACGATCATGATCTTGAGTTCAAAAATTAAATTGTGATTAGAATTGCAATATTAGAATTTGAAGGCTTTGATTCAACTCGTAAAACTTTTGTTCAAAATTTGATTTTGCTGGCCTAAAGTTGTAAACTTTTGATAAGTTCATAATTGCATATGATCTAAATCTCTATTAGAATCAGAAATAGGGTTATGAAGAGTCAATTTGAATTGTATAAATCTAGTTCAAATCTCAATTTGAATAACAAGATATGAATGCTTGCCCTGTTCTCGTGAGCATGATTGTGAAAATAGTGTAAAAGAGGCCAATTTAAATCATAAGTCCTAGGGATGAAAATTTTGTTGGAATGTTTTTAGTAATGTTATGAGTTAATAAGATATTGCTTTGAATTTCTTCTACTAATTTATGTTAATTGAATAATTGGATGATTAAGTAGTAGAATGTTATTATTGTATTGAATGATTTGTGAGTTGGAAAATGATTGACTAGTAGGATACTACCATTGTATGGAATGTATTGTGATTTGAGTGATTGTGTTTGTGAATTATTTAAAGTAGATCCTTGAAAGACTTTTCAAGAAACTACAAATGCAAATTGAAATTGTATATGGCCATTAATATGTTAGAAAGATGAAAGGGAGATTAATATGTTGAGGAGATAAAGTGATATGAAGAGGAATGTAAATGAAAAGTAAACAAGAATTGAATTAGTAAGTTACTTAAAGAATACCACCTTGGATCTATATTGTTACTATTTTTTTTAAATGGCATTGTGTACATCTATTAATGGTAAAATCTTGTCAACTCAAGTCCTGAATCCTAAACTATAGATTGAATGTAAAAAGAGAGAGAGAGGAAGAATAGGGAGAACACTAGGAGTTTTTTAACATGGTTTGGCTAAAGTCAATTAACCCTTATATCCATGGTTATTTTATTTCTCTATATTCTTGGCTCAACAGCCGTATTCTGTATTATTAGCTTAGTAGTCGTATCTATTACTTCCCTCCCCTGTATAATGGTTTCAACCCCTATTTAAATAGCTGAGGCATTACAGTTTAAATGTAATTCAATAGCTTATATGTATTATGACTTGATTAGGATTACATAATAGATAAGGGTTGATAGTTATAATAGATTCCCATCAAAGCAGGAAACTGAATGGATTTTCTTGGATTGGTGGTTAGGGATGTATGCTTCAATCTGTGAGCTGATCCTTGTTCTCAATAACTTAAGGTTAGTGCTTTAATCTGTGTTAACCAGTGACCTTAGCCCGTATTTAGTAACCTGATGTCTTGGTCCAACTATCTTAATCCTGGATGAGTTGGGCCTTTATTAATTGAGTCTGCCCACTAGGCTTTTATCAGCCCATTTGTACAATACTGAGAATTACTCACAACATTAGCCCTCTAACTCTCAATGTATTCTGCGAACTAGGAGCTATAGTTTGCTGGTAAAAGCTTAATTTGCCATGTCATTGTTTAGACTTCTGTAATTCTAAGTTTCATCTCTTGAATGTTCATATGTACATTTACCTTGATAAACGAGGTTTTTGATGAATTGAATGCTCAGTAAGTTGTGCAAGTATGCCTCAGCTAGGACGAGTCGAGTGCCCAGTAGGCCACATTTTAGTTGGTAATCTGGTTGCCCAATAGGTCGTGCCACAATAATGGTATTGCTCAGTGGGTTGCATCTAGCATGAGTAGGTCGCATGAATGTGATGTTGAGTGGTAGGTCATATGAATACAGTTCCCGGTAGTAGGTCACATGCAGTGCCAAATAGTAGGTCACGTTCAGTACTGAATAGTAGGTCACATGTGATGCTGAATAATAGGTCATATACGATGCCATGTAGTAAGTCATATGAATGCGTCCCTCCTAATAACTTTGTTGCTCAGGTGGGTTGCATGGATGTACCTTAGCAGGCAATGAATTTATTTTAGTGCCTTAGTGCCTCAACTGGCTTAGAACTTGAACTAGCAATGAATTTATTTTAGCACATTAGTGCCTTAGCTGGCTTAGAGCCTCAGCTAATAATGGATTTTAACACAATAGCGCCTCAACTAGCTTAGTGCCTTAATTGGTAATGGATTTATTTTAGCATATTAGTGCCTCAGTTGGCTTAGATCCTCAACTGACAATGGATTTTAGCGCCATAGCACCTCAGCTGGCTGAAAGCCTCAACTAGCAATGGATTTTAGTGCCATAATGCCTCAACTAGCTTAGAGCCTTAGTTGGCAATGAATTTATTTTAGTGCTTTACTACCTCAAGTAGCTCAGAGCCTTAACAGGTAATGGATTTTAGCGCTATAGCACCTCAGCTGGCTTAATGCCTCAGCTGGTAATGGATTTTAGTAGTATAGCACCTCAGTTGGCTTAGAGCCTTAGCTGGCAATGGATTTGAGCACCATAGTACTTCAACTGGCAA
>JANHAO010014796.1:0-15137 GCA_026873985.1 Saraca asoca
TGTCATGGTTGTATAGTAAGGCTTGTAGGGGGTTTCCTGAAGGAAAGGGGTTCCTGATGGTGACCTTCTACGCCGATCACGGGCCTGGGATTTGGGTCGTGACAATAAATAAATAGTAGTATGATAATTTTTTATATATTTATTATATATAAAATTTATACACATTTTAGTTTTAATTTATTATGAAATTACAAAATTTTATATAAAAAATACGTTATTAGATTTAACATTAATGGACAAAAAAACAAGCCTTTCAAGCAAGCTCAACCCCAACATTATGAACAACTCTTGAACAAATCATTGGATTCAATTAAAAAGGTAGGATGTGACAAATGATTAGAAAATTGAGGCTTTTTGTCTTAGGAAGTGTATTTTTGGAATGTATTTCCCACTTCGAGACCGAAGCAAAACAAATTGAGGCTTTTTGTCTTAGGAAGCAAAACAAATTGAGGCTTTTTGTCTTAGGAAGTGTATTTTTGGAATGTATTTTCCACTTTGAGATTGAAGCAAAACAAACTGTGTGTAGGGTTAAAATTGGGTAAATGTTACTGATAAAATGCCACAAGCTACTTTCCGGCCGGGCCACGTTACTATTGGCAGCGCCAGTTGCTAACGCATCATACTGGCAACGTTACCATCAACAACGTTGCTCATGCAGCACTTATTGCATGACAGTCTGAAACCCTGTATGGTAGCCTAAAAAAAAATTGTAGATCCGTGAATTTTTTTTAACATGTATTTTTTCTTTTTGTAATATTATTAAATATCTTCTCTTATTCACTCCATTTGCAAATCTTCTTTTTCACTTCATTTGCTTCTTCTTCTTCAACTTCACAGAAGCTCTTCTTTTTTACTTCTCTACTTCTTTATCTTTCTCATCCACTTCAACTATCAAATTACACTCAATCTTCTAAACTTTCCTTCAACCAAATTTATTTCCTTCTTTGACAAAATTTTGAAATAAGTTTCTATATTCTTATTTATTATTACTTTTGTTTAAGAATTATTTAAATATATTTTTTTATCATTAAATTTTGTTTTGTATGATTACTAAAACATTAATTTGAATAATTATTATGCATTACTTTGTATAGATTTTTTTATGAGAAATTAATTATTTATTTTAGTTATAATGGAAATAGTATTATTTATTTTTTCTTGCATTAGTAGTGATAGGATATTTGAAGTTTTAGCAATTTTAGTTTTGAAATTATTATATTAGGGAAATAAAATTAAGATTTAAAATTGATAATAAAAAAATGAGAAAATTAATTAGTTGACTAGTTAATACTTTTTACATTAAAAATTATTATGTTAGTTATTGATATTTATAAGAAAGATAATTTTTTTATGTATACTTTGTAACTAGCCCATATTTAAATTATATTTCTAGCATTTAAATTTTTTATTCATGATAGAACTTTATGTATGTAGTATGTATCAAGGATTTTTTATTTGTATGAGACTTGTGTTATTTATTTTTTTATTAAAAAAATATATGTTCTATGTTTTTGAGTCTCTACATGCTATGTTCAATTTTTTAATGACAGTTTTTGCATGAAAAATTAATTATCTATCTTAGACATAATGATAATAGAATTATTTATTTTTCTCATACTAGTAGTGATAGAAGATTTGAAGTTTTAGCAATTTTAGTTTTGAAATGATTATGTTATAAGAATAAAATTAGGATTTGAAATAGATATTAGGTGAAAAAAAGAGAGAGAATTAATTAGTTAACAAGTGAATACCTTTTACATTAAAAATTATTATGTTAACGACTAATATTTATAAGAAAGTTAATTTTTTTAGGTATAATTTATAACTAGCCTATATTTTGTTGACAGTGAATTTCAGTTCAGTCCCGAATCTAGCCAACCAGAGGAGTTCTTTTGGGACTCAAATTGCTATCCAGTTGAACACGGGAAGAAATGGAGAGGATAGAGAGGTAGAACGGCAATCACATAAAGGGATTTTTAATGTGATTCAATTAAAATCGAGCGGCATCAGTCTCTACGTACATGATAGCATTTTATTATTCTAGAGAAAATCTGGCAAAGTCACAATATTAGTTTTAGCTTAGCTTACAATGATATCTCTCCTTTTATTTATAAAGGTTGGGAAGGTTATAATTGAAATTACATAATTGTATTTCTGTTACATCAAAATAAATGTACAAGACAGCCTAAACTATTGCAAAATGACTTCTGCAGGCTGCTGGCTAACTTTTGTAGACTGCTTTTTGTGAGTGGACCCAACACGCTACTTCTTACAAACTGGTCCTATGAATCTTGGTTTGAAAGGGTAATTACTTCAGGTTTTCCCTCAACAAGCCCTTAGTTGGGCGAGGTGTTGTGTTTGCAAACTACGACTGTCTGGAATTATAGCTAGCCTTTGGTCAGTAAGGTCGATCTCGCAAGCTCATGCATAGCGAGTTGTTGGCTATGGGAACCAGGACTTGTCCCTTATCAAGTTGGGGCTTCTGCCTTGTTCTATGCTCAGGTAGCTGGTGATCTACTAAACTTAGCTCTTTTCTTACTTAGTCTGATTTGTTATTGGGCCTTTGTCAGCTCATTTCACAGAACCGAAAAATACTTATAACATTCAAATTAAAATTCTAGCTTTTAAATATTTTATTCATGACAGAATTTTATGTATGTAGTATGTACCATGAATTTTTTATTCACACGAGACTTGTGTTATTTTTTTTTAACTAATTAGTAAGGCTTACATTAATATTTGTTTGATTAGTTTTGAATTTTTTATCAAGTAAAAAAGAGAAATCTTAATTGCAGATAATGTAAACAATTAAATGGATTACTTAATTGATTTTTAACATGTGATATGATTGAAGTTGTTGTTTTGGTGTTTAAAATTTATTACCAAAATTTGTAATTGTAATCAATTATTTACCTTCAATTTTTATTTGATTTAATAAAATAATTAGCATTACATATTTTTAATATCATTTATTTTGATAATCATAGTAGGATTGTTATTCTTAAAGTGTTAGATAGATGCATTCATCTTTTAAACCCTGGTTTGACAGACAACTCGTTGCTTCAATTATAACACAAGTATATTTTAGAAGCAATATATGACGAGGGGACAAGGTCAATAATACTAATGAAAATTGATCCTTTAAAAAAAATTGCTCAATTTGTCTGTTATTCTAAACACCTTACTTTCATTTTTTTTATATGTAGAATGATCTTGTGCTTTACGTCAAAGGTTTAGGTCACATTTCATCCCTGACCCATGAATAGATCCCTATATTTGGTCAACAAGATTCTATAGTGTTTTGAGAATTAGATACATAAATGTTAATTGACCCCTCATCAGTGTACTTGTTGAGAGATGGTAATCGGAGACACATTTATTTCACACATCACATGGAAAAATGACAATCATATTGCAAGATGTAGAAGTCCAATTTGGACTCCCTATGATGGTGTGTGTGAGATATTGTTTGAGTGATATTCCACCAAATGAGCATCATTTCATCTATAACCAAAAGCTTAGCCTAACATGATTATAAGAACGGTTTGATATTTTCCTGGATAATGCCAATGAAGAGATTGTATAGCAATACACGCATGCCTGCATATTGAGACTATTAGGTGCAATATTATATAATGAAAAGTTAACTTATTTTGTGCATTTGATGTTTTTGCCTTGTTAGCCAATTTATAAGATGAGGAGATTGTACAGCAATACATGTGTGCCTACGTATTGAGACTGCTAGGTATAATATTATGTAATAACAAGTCGACTCATTATGTGCATTTAATGTTTTTGCCTTGTTAGCTAATTTACAAGATGTAAGGAGACATGGTTAGTGGTCTGTCGTCTTGCCATGGACTTATAGAGGTTGTGCAAGGCATCTAAGGTAGAGTGGAATAACATTTCTAAATGTATATATATTACTAGTCTAAATATGGGCTTAGGATAGATTCCTAAGTATTACACCAGTTAGGAGAGGTTGGTTAGATCCCGATCAACAAGAGTTGATGCCCTTAGCTTTTAGATGGCACAATGCTCATAACACAACGATAATTCCATGCCACGTGTTAAGTGCATTTAGGGCTTCACTTGATCGCTTAAAGTCAAACTAAGTATGAATAATTGACCTTATTATAGTATTGTAATTTATCGCGTGAATTTTAATTTCTATTTGTGGCACCAATTAAAATTATGGTTTATGATGACAAGTTATCTAGGAACCTTATAGGAGTGATATGTTGGCAACCTTGCCATACTATTGTATAACAGGACAGGAGATCTACAAGTGTCTTTGATATGTTTCCACATTATTGAGTGGCACAACACAAATAGAGACATGAGGCAATTTGGTTCTCAATAACTTATATCTGTGACTTAAATGTGGATGACACTCTACACGAGTACACAACATAGGGTAAAGAATCTTGGGATTGGGTCATTAGACATGAACAATGGATTTAACTTTAGAACAACCAGTGACAATGAATCTCACATAGAGTGCAAGTGTTAGAACCATTACACTACAACGATGAGTCATGAAATGGTATTGAATGGTGACAAGACACTGGATTATTCCAAGTGGTGTAATGGAGGATTTAGTGGTAAAATTTGCTGTGTTGAAACTAATTATATAGATTGAACTAAGAAATAACAATTAATTATTTCCTTCTTGTGTTTATATGACAGGCTGACCTAGGAATAGAGTTGCAGTATATGGCCCTTGTCGATGCTGAAAGCAAATCATGGTCTAAGGTTGGACAAATCGACATGGACTTGGTGGATATTGTAGATGAGCATCATAAATTCGAAGCTTGTCATACTAACATCTCCCTTCCATTGTCTGATGTTCAAAAACCAGCAGTTCATGTCAATCCAGTTGATGCAAGTAGATGTACCCACAAAAGACATTGGTGAAATAAGGAGTGTGTAGATGATGCAGGACCTTTAAACACTACATGGTGAGGCGGGCACGTCATACATACCATCTACTCTTTCTTTATCACAACATACATATAGTGAGGTAAACCCGTCGTATGTACCATAACCTTCCGGTTCATCACCATATACGTATGGCAGAAAGCATGTATATGACACTATGTCATCTGCCTAGGGTCAACAGGAACCTTTTATGAATTAGCTTTTCTAGGGGTTTCCATAGACACCATTGTTTTCAGAACCAAGAGGAGGCTCAAACATGTTTTTAGACTAGTCAAGTTTCTCCCCTTCATCATATAACATTAAATTTAGTGTGTAACCTAAAACTCCATTTTTAGTGTATGCTTATGTGATAGTGACTGAGCCTCTGTCTGACTCTCCACAACCAATATGAGTGCAGCCCAGTCGTTAAGCTCATGGTGCAAGAATTTGTTGCAGCATGGGTGGATGTGTGATTGGACACATAAGACATCATAAATGTCAACCCCAACATCAACAACAAGAGCATGAATATGACTTTGAGCTAACAATCTTTCTTGTGACATGCTTATAGAGACACAAGTATGGGGTCATTATATCTTTTGACAACCCAACAATTTTTATTCAAATTAAAGCTTGTCCTGAGCCACTAATTGCATTCTATATCATATCTTGTGCAATACACATATACAAATGTCAATTTTGACTCTTGGGTTCTATAATTTTGGTGTATACTAATTGCATACCATTTCAAGGCTAGCAGGACATCTTCTTTGCTCTTAAATTCTAAATTGACATAAAACTCCTATCCATCAGTCTGAGTGGGATTTTCAACTAGTTGATGTTCAGGCCTATCCAGTGCTTTCCAGTTGACATATGACATATGTGATAATAGAAGTAGATATGGTGGTAATGGTTTGGCAATTCCCTCATCCTCCTTAACTTCAGGGCTATCTGATAGCGATTGATTATCATCCTCAGCATCGTCATACAGAAAGTCTATGTTGGGTGGGTCTGGACACTACTCATTGTCACCTTGCATTATAGCGCCCACTGCACCATGATTTGATGGGTCACCAAAATTGTGGATAATATAGCAATAACTTTGTTCAAAAAATATTTCCACATACTAAGAATTCAAATCTATTACCTTAGGAGCATTATTTCTAAATTCATACGCCATATTTATCTCTTCATTTTCTGTGTCATCCATTTTAAATTCAACATACAATTCCTGTACACTAAGGTTGGGGAATTAATGGTGAAAACAAAACATGGTGTTCACATCATCATTATCAAGCAATCTAAACTGTTGGTAATGCATAGATTGTGGCACGATGTAGAAAACTTATACATAATGGATGAAGATATGCCTTTTAGCTCCTACTTTCAACTTTGACACAATTTTTCTCCTAATATCATTTAAAGTTGTATTCTTGTCTACCAAAAAGGCTCTTAAATCTGGACATTCAAAAGTCAACCCTTCATGACCATTATACATTTTTCCATCATAATAAATAATTATAATCAATTGTGTGGAGATTTTTTAATCTAGACAATCATAATAAAGTCAGTATAAAATAACTCAACAAATAATACAAGTATTGTATGAATAAAAAATTATGATACATACTATATAAATAAAATTTTGCCATGAACGAAAAATATAAATACTAAAATTCTAATAAAATAAGTAAACTAAACCTTACAGGTTAGTTACAAACTATACCTAAAAAAAATAATTTTCTTATAAATATCAATTGCTAATATAATAAATTTTAATGTTAAAAGGTATTAACTAGTCAAATAATTAATTCTCTCATTTTTTTCACTTGATATCTATTTTAGATCCTAATTTTATTCCACTGACATAATAGTTTCAGAACTAAAATCATTAAAATTTCAAATTTTCTATCACTACTAATGTGAGAAAAAAAAATATAACACTATTACCATTACATCTATCCTAGATAATTAATTTCTCATATAAAAAAATTTACACAAAATAATACATAATACTTATTCAAATTAATGACTCACTAATCATGTAATACAAAATTTAACTACAAAAAATATATTTAAATAATTCTTAAACAAATTTAATGGAAAATAAGAATACAGAAAGTGACTTAAAAGTTCCGTGGAAGAAGGAAATAAATGTTGGTAGGAAAATTTAGATGATGAAATGTACGAAGAAATGAAGAAATGAAGGAATGAAGAAGAGTTGCAGGAAGAAGAAGATGAAAACATGAAGAAGGGATGAGGCTTTTGATGTAGAGAGATGGAAGAAGAATTGAAATGATTTAGATGGAGAAATGGTAGGTTTTTAAATGTATGAAAAAAGAAAAGAATTTCACGTGTGTACAGTAGCCCTATGTAGCAAAGTTGCATCACGCTACATGCAAGGTACATGCCTAGGGTAGCAACGTTGCTGCAGCGGCTGCAGGCAATGTTGTTCGTAGCAACATCTCCCTTTTCCTACCCCACTCACAGAGATTGTTTTGCTTCAACTCCAAAAGTGGAAATTTATTTCCCAAAGCATACTTCCTAGGGCAAAAAGCTGAAAATTGACGATTGTTCAAAATGCCTTTTAAACTTCACTAATAACTTTATATTTTATAACAAAATTTAAATTGATTTTTTTCCAACTTTACTTTCAACTATTAATCTTAATTTAAAAAGATAACTTATTCTAATTACATATTGATAGATCTCACATTAAGCTTAATCTTGCAAGAAAATATAAAATTCAAGTGTAACTAAGAATTTTACCTCTTTTCAAGTTAGAATATTGTGAAGAGAATTAAAGTGTAAGCATTTATTTAATAAAATGTAATTATCTTTTTTAAATTTGACTAATTGTATTTAATATCTACAATTATTAATTTTTATAATTACTTATTAAATTTATTCATAAATAATAAATTATACCCAATATCTAATTTATACAGAATTTGAGAGGGTAAAAGCACTTACTTTTTAAAAGAGAGGCTTAAAATCAATATGAGAAAATCACGTCAATATACTAATTGAAAGTTTTTTATTCTACGTGAAAGCATTGTTTTTAAAATCTGCTGATCGAATTGAACAGGTTAAATATTGTTTCACTGATCCAACTATTAATTCATAGGTTAAAAATATAAATATTATATATATAGACACACACTAGTATTATATAGTAGCTTCTTCAACCATTATTGTAAATTAATTATAAAAATATCGATTTTATTACCTGACACTCTTTTATTGAATTATTGAAAACTCCTTTTAGATTCTTTAACTTATTTTATATGTCTGGTAGATCTTTTAGCATTTGGATTTCTCATTTTCCTCTAAAAAAAAGTCAGACGCCAAATTTATGAGATACATACAATTTTTTATTGAAATTTATAATTTTTTTACGAGAATCTATTATTTAAATAAAAAATCTATATCTTTATTTTTTATAATAAAAATAATTAATTTATTAAATTCACATACATAAATATCCAAGATTAAATTTGAAATAAAAAAATAGAATACATTAAATATCACTTAAATCATCGTACTTTGTCAGAAAAACAATTTATATATTTAATCCTATGCATTACTTGCCAGATCAATTCTATAAATATGAAATATCTTTAATTGGTCCAAAGTGATGAAGGTTGCTTTGAATTCTTGTGCTTCAGATGTCATCTTTCTATGACTAATGGTGGAAGCTATACATACCGGGTTTGATGGGCTTTTTGTGATCATAAAAGGTGCTCTGCATGAGTGCAAACAGTTATCTTTAGTCTCTGTCAAACGAACTTTCATCATTTTCATTATCTTCTAATTTCTTAATTTTATTGTTCCATTAAAAGAAACAAGCGTTGGAACCTATAAAAATCATCATCCAAGCTTGTCAGCCATAAACTCCAACAACACAGGTGGACATATTTTACACAAATTAAACTAATTTCTTCCTCAATGAAATTAAGTTATGCTCGATTATATTATTATGTACTCTTGCAACTATTTGATAAAAATTTAAAAATTTTATTATTTTGTTATATATTTATTACACATAAAATTTATATACACTTACAAATTGTTATGGGTGAATTTTGGTACTACAAAATAGGTTGGTAAAAGTCCAGTAACAAAGTCCAATCCACAAAGACCTAACTTGCGCCAGCTTGCGATCGCTGAGCCAAGTTATTAGGTCGCTGAAGGAATGAGCTCGAATAGCTAGGCCGCAAGGAGACGAGCTTGGGTCACTAAGCCAAGAGGTCAAGCCGTAATGACGCGAAGTGCGAGCCCCAAGACAGAGCAAGGTCCGAATACACCAGAGTCCAACTTGTGTAGCCAATAGCTCACCCAGAGCGAGCTTGCATCACCAAGTGCGCACACGACCTCTCCTGGCCCAGAGTAGCAGTGACCCCGAACAAAGCTCAATGCACACAGCACCTCGCCCAGCTAATAGCTCACCACAGACAGCACCTTTAGATATTTTCCAACACCAGTCTGTAAGAAGCAGCCCATCTGGCCTCACACACAGAAAGCAACCTACAACATCCATTTTGCAGTAGTCTAGATAGTCTTGTATATTTAATACTTGATGTAACAGATGTCTAGTTTATTATATTCCAAATGTATCCTTCTCCCCTTCTATAAATAAGAAAAGAAGCCATTGTACTGGGGGAGGCCCGAAGCCAATACTGAAACTCTATAAAAATCATCTTTAAGATCAATAAAAACTCATCGTGGATGTAAGGACCGGTGCCACCGATTTTTGCCGAACCACGTTAACAACCTCCATTCTTCCTCCTCCATTCTCTCCTCCTTCGGCCCGCTCACCCAGAAAATAGTTTGAGTCCTGAAAGAACTTCTTGTTGGCTGGAGTTTGGCCTAGAATCGAATTCCACCGTTAATATTTTGGCACTGTCTATGGGGACTTATCTATTTTTTGGCTTATTTTCTATGTTTTGCATTGTTTCTCTGTCTAGTTGCAATGACTGGAGGAAGAACCACAAGAAGCTTCAACACTCCGGCCTTTCAGCTAACAGACCTCTCGGCTACAAGAAACGCCTCCCATCTACCTCCTGAGACTCACCACCAGCTTACTACTGCTCTTGGGGCTAATGGAGTACAAGCAACTCTCCAATTCTAGCAAACATTCATGAATACAATGAAAGAGTTGGCTAAGACAATGAAAACATTGGTCCGAATGTAGACCCAAGAGATCACTGCGCAACTCCAACAGTTGCGTGAAGAAATTCGAGAGGAAAGGTCATTTAGATAGACACATCTACATTCTGATTCAACTCACTCATCCAATTAGCAAATGAAATCAGAAGCTCGTCAATCTCGTGAATACCATGATAGTCAGTGATGTAAAAGGTTGCATCGAGCTGAGAGCTCGCATGAGATCGACCAAGGCCATACCTTAGGTCACTGCTCCCATGAGCAGGAGAAGACAAACCAGTGATCTTTCGGCTAACATTTTGAAGCATATGGCCCCACAATGGAAGAACTCCTTCAATGGATAAAATAACTTGAGGAATGCCCTCAAGCTCAAAATGATTAAGCTCGCTGGGAGGAAAGCTTGCCTTTCTCAAAAGAGATCGAAGCGCTGCCCTTCCCTTGCAAGTTCAAAGTCCCCGCAATTCCATTATAAGATGGGGAAAGCGATCCATGCGACCACCTGGATGCATTCAATGTCCAGATAGACCTCCAAACATCCGATCCCTTGATTAAGTGCCTTGTCTTCCCAGCCACACTGGGGGGGGCTTGCCTCGAGTATGGTTCAGGAATCTCCCAGCTCGTAGTAATGGCAGTTGGGAAGAATGTTAGAAAAAATTACTTGAGTAGTACCGAGCGCTGAAGAGGTAACTTATGCCTCCTTGCCATCTCGCCATGATCTTCCAGCATTAACACGAGTCATTAAAGTATTACATAACCAGATTTAGGCACAAAGCTTGCTCTATAGAAAATCCTTCAGAAGAGACTATCTTGATAGCAATCTTAATAGGACTCCGCAAAGACAGAAAGCTGTATAAGAGCCTATACAAGTCCCCAGTAAGAGATCTTACTGAATTCTATGATCGTGCTGCAAAACAAATCAGGTGGGAGGAAACCTTTGGTATAATGAAGTCCGAACTAAAGGGCAAAGCGAATGGCTCTGCCCAAAATAAAAGAAACACTGAAAATGGGAGTGACCACTCCGGTAACCAACTCACCAAGAGAGCCAAGCATGAACGACCTCTACACCAAGTTTGCCATAAAAACTACAACATCCTGTCTGATATTCAGGATAGGATTTACATGACGGAGCAAGACAAGGAAGATTTTGGAAGACCCGAACCCTTAAAAGGCTCCGATAAAAATAGGGACCCCAATAGGTTCTACGCTTACCACAACGAGGTTGGCCATAACACCTTGGAATATTGGGCACTCAGAGATGCCATACAAGATCTCATTAAAAAAGGTCACCTAAGAGACTATGTGGTACACCCCGCGGGACAACAACAGTCTCAACACCCCTAATGAGATCCCAACCAGGGACAAGCCTTAGTAGTGAGGACAGTTTACTAAGTATGAGACCTCGTTAGCCGAGCTCACTGAGTCATGAAAATGCAAAGTGAACGTGACCTACCCAGCAAGGATTCCTATTCCACCGCGCAATGAGATTGCTGAGAAATCATGCAATGAGCCTACCTTTCCACTGCGTAGTAAAGTTATCTTGAGATTAAGCAACAAGCTTGCTCTCCCACTAAGTGACATGAGACAAGCCATCCCACAGAGCGACACTTAAGCTGTCCCAGATGAGCCAATAGCAACAAGCTTATTGTCTCACTGAACAGTGAGCCTGCCATGAAACTGTGCAATAAGATTATCGTTTCACTAGAAACAAGTTTGCCCTGGAACTGAGTGATAAAATTACTGGTAAAGTCATGTGTGCGAATCAGCCTGGGCAACGAGAATGCCAGCTGAGCACCGAAGTGACGTGCTACAAGTGTCCTACCTTAAGCTTGCACAGACATAACTTCTACATGGTCCGAAACCATTAGATTCAGTACGCAAAAGAAGTAATGAGATAGAAATCTAAGATGATAATGCTGCAAACAGCACATGCAAGCTTTTGCCAGCAAAGATTCTAGCTCCCAGTTCGCAAAGCAAACTGCGAGCTGGGGGCTAATGTTATGGGTGAATTTTTGTACTACAAAATGGGCTGGCAAAAGCCCAGTAACAAAATCCAATCCACAAAGACCCAGTTTGCACCAGCTTAAGATCGCTGAGCCAAGTTGTCAGGTCACTGAAGGAATGAGCTCGAATAGTTAGGCTGTGAGGAGACGAGCTTGGGTCGTTGAGCCAAGAGGTCAAGCCACAAGGATGTGAAGCGCGAGGCCCGTGACAGAGCAAGGCCCGAACACGCCAAAGTCCAACTCGCATAGCCAATAGCTCAGACAAAGCAAGCTCGCATAGCCAAGTGCGTACATGACCTCTCTCGACCCAGAGCAGCAGCGACCCCGAACAAAGCTCAATGCACACGACACCCCGCCCGGCTAGTAGCTCGCCACAGACAACACCTTTAAATATTTTCCAACACCAGTCTGCAAGAAGCAACCCATCGGGCCCCACGTGCAGAAAGTAACCTACAATATCCATTTTGCAGTAGTTTAGGCAATCTTGTACATTTAATACTTGATGTAATAGATATACAGTTTATTATATTCCATATGTATCCTTCTCCCCTTCTATTAATAGGAAAAGAAGCCATTGTACAGGGGGAGGCCTAAAGCCAATACTGAAACTCTATAAAAGTTCTCTTTAAGATCAATAAAAACTCGTCACGGACGTAGGGATTGATGCTGCTCGATTTGTGCCGAACCACGTTAAAAACCTCCGTTCTTCCTCTTCCATTCTCTCCTCCTTCAGCCCTTTTGCCCAGAAAATGGTTTGAGTCCTGAAAGAACTTCTCATTGGTTGGAGTTTGGCCTAGAATCAAATTCCACCATCGACAAAAATTATAATATTTTATATAAAAATTATAAATTTTATTACTTTTATATTAAATTTCATAAAAACACAACATTTCTAAAAGTATATTGTATCAAAATCCTAAAATTAATTAAATTTTTGCTAAGGAGGCCCAAAATTGAGAAATGCTATGTGTACAAAGTTACATATCATGAGGTCAATTTTTATACATTAGAAACGATATATGATAATCTTGTTTATAGAATTTACATAATTTTTTTAGTATATGAAAGCTATGTAAATTCTATAATCTGTGAACACATTATTTTAAATATTATAAATTTGGATCGTATGCAGTATCATGTAAGTATTTTTCTTGTGTATTTTTCCTTTCTCTAATATATATTTAGACTTCATTTTATTTTTTCTTTCTCTTCTTTCTTAGTTATGAAGATCCAAATCTAATAGAAAATAGAGTTTCACTCTTTTTTTTTGTATAATTTCATTGTAATTGTATAGATGTTAAATTTTAAGTTACCTTAAAGCTCACTTAATTTACCACTAACAACATCATATATATGAAAATGAATATATAATAGTTGAGGAGAATTATAATTTTATGATATAATGTTCACTACTCAATTTTTTAATTGTATGTTTGAGAGTTACCGAGAGTGATGAAATGAAAAAAATGAAAAACAACAAGAGAAATGAAAGGCGAAGAAAGAGAGCAAAATGAATGTTTAAGGGTCTGTTTAGAACTGTTTTCAGGTGTTTTTATTTTATTATTTTTAAAAATAATTTTTTAAAAATAGTTTCTAAAAATTATTTTTTTAGAACCAAAAAATAAAAACTTATTTGGATGTAAATTTTAAAAACAAGTGTTTTCTTTATTTTTTAAGATGAAAAAAATGTATTTAATATTATTTACAATTTTGTTATTAATGAAAATAGATAATCTTCTTATTTTAGAAAAAAATCTGAAAATAGTTATATACAAAAATAAGAAAAAACACCCTTTTGCTGTTTCTTGAAAACTATTTTTCAGTTACACTTTTAAAAAATAATTTTTAAAAATAGGTTATCAAACAGATTTTTTTATTTTATAAAACAAAAAAAAATGATTTTTGAAAAGAAAGAAAATAGCTTCCCAATCAGCCCCTAAGAGTTTGTTTATTTTGTTAAAATACATTTTTAGTAGGAAAAGGGAAAGGGAATATGGAAGGTATGTTTGGAAGTTAAAAGGGAAAAGGAAGGAAGGTTAACGAGAGAGAATTGAAGGTAAGGAAAAAGAAAATGAGGAATGACAAAGAGAGTACTTCCCTTCTCTTTATTTAAATATTTAAAATATCTTTTAAAACTCCTTAAATTAGAAAAACATAAAATAGTTAATAGTAAATCATGTTGGAGGATTTTAAATGATTGATTATAAACCTTTAAATATTTATCCCTAATACATAAGAGATGACTTCTATTTTCCTTATTTTAATGTTTGGAAAATATTTCAAAAATTTTGAAATTAGAAGAATATAAAATAATAATAAATAAAAGTGTTGACTGATCTTAAAAAATTAATCATAAATCAGGTTCTCTTCTCACACCTAATAAATTATCAAAAACAAATAAAAGATTATGACATGATATTTTATTTTCTTTAATATTTTCCTTCATTCCCTCTAGTCGAAACTTAACATAAGAATAGGAAAGTTGCAAGTTCTATGTTTTATTCTTACCAAGTGTAATTTTTCTCTCCTTGAAAGGATACTCTTGTCCTATTCTTACATTTTAGGTGAATTACCTTCTCACAAACACAGATTGTAGAGTTGCTTAAGAGCAGACGCAGAAGAACTCTCTGATTGGAGGGTGAAAGGATATTTATGAAAATAATAATAAAAAATAGAAAGGCCGGTGGTAGTGACGGTGTCGTTGTCACGTGTCAGAAAGAGCGAGTTCGGGACAGGAAAATCTTAATATGCCCCATTTATGTCGATAAATACTTTGGTGGTATTTGATTGGATGAGATAAAAATTAGTGAGAATGAAAAAAGAAAAGAAAGTAAGAATAAAAAGGAGAATGGAAGTGTATTATTTTATTTGGTATGTTATATGAATAATTAAGATAATATGTACTGTTTAGTATAAGAATAAATTAAAAGAATGAAAATATAATGTAAATAGAAAGATTAAATTATTCTTAAAAATTAAATATTAATATAAAATTAATTTATTTTAATATATTAATAATATTAATATTTAATAATATTATATTAAATATTA
>JANHAO010014797.1:0-15136 GCA_026873985.1 Saraca asoca
AATGGACATCTTCCTCGATGGTTTGGAAATAAAAAATTCAGTGCTGAAGGTCAAATAGGACAATAACAATTGAAGAAAAAAATGCAGAGTTTTAGACTAGGATTGACATGCATAAAGGTGATAAGGCAAGATAAGGTTGCATACAGGGAATGCTGAAGATGGTACTAGGATTGACATGCATAAAGGTGATAAGGCAAGATAAGGTTGCATATGGGGAATGGAGAAGATGTTATATTGTAAATATTGCATTGTGGGAGAGACTACATTTTGAGTTATCCCAGTTTTTTTTTAAACTAAAAAAAGGGATATGTTAAGCCAAATTCTGATATTTGACACTAAGCCTGTTGATTACAACTTTGCCAAATTATCAGTGTGCCCATATTGAAACGACTAATGGTTTCCATAAAATTAGAGCTAAATATTTCAATTGCTGATGGAATCAGATGACTCAGATGAAACACAAAAGTGTCAACCAACATATAGGACAAAATTGATTTGTTTTAGTGAAATTATCTTTTCTACATGTAGTAGCTTTATCAAAAAACTGTTAGCTATGTCTATGATTTCTTCCTAAAGTAGCCCCTTTGATATTATTTTCACTATTTAGAAACTAATCTGCCTTTTGATTAAGCAATTAGCATGTATAGTATATTCTATTAATTTCTTGTTGGCCTGAAAATGTTTATAGGCCTCTAAATTGGAGCATAGACATAGCTCCATCCAAGAAGATATGTAGTTCTGGACTACCCCAGTTTAGATTACATCCTGATCCTCAGACTACACGTGATAAGGAAGAATGGGGCCGTTTTTTGGGTTACTTGCACAAGAAGAACATGGTATTCTCCTAATTATTTTTCTTTTCCCGTTTACTTTTGTTTGACAGATATATACTTGTGCAGCATTGCTTTTATTAGACGAGTTGTGATGATTATGTACAATTAGCAAATTGAGTAAAGCATATTGTCCCTTGTCCTGTTGCTTTCTTCTTTTTAGCGGTTGAATGTGATTCGCCAAGTCTCTGCTTTTGCAGGTTGCTATTGCAAAGTTTGAGCAGTATAAGTTTTACCTCCTACCTCCTGATGAAGTCTCAGCCTCAAGCCCTGTCACAGTTGCATATTGGATGGACAAGGCATGCATCCTGGGTAATTGTCCAAGAGATTGTGAATCAGGTGCTCCTTCTACACTTAATAGTTTTATTCTCACCCATTGATTTATATCATATACAACTGAGAGATGCCAAAGCCAAACAACATTGCAATTCTATAAATATCATAGAGAAACACTTGAACATGAAGTGATATATAAAGTTGATTATCCTCTGTAATTCGAGAGATTAAGTTATTAACCTTATATTTTTTTTTGATGTGGTGGAGATCTTTTTTGTAGTATTTCTGGCATAACCCTAGCTCAGGGCCTTTTCATGCTTTTAAAAGAAGGAAATGGAATTTCATTATTTAAGCTTGGTTTTTGCAAACATTTATATGAGGGTGAAACTCATCAGTAGTTGATGCTTCCATTGCAGGGTCTCATATGGCTGAGGAGCATGGCCAACCTAATAATAGAATTGAAGATCATGCTTGTCATTCTACAGCTGAAACTTGTAGCAAACCTCAAACTCATGCTCCGAATCAGCATAAACTCTGTGAGAAAAATTACATACAGATGGACTCAAGTTATCTAAAAACTCTTGGTCAGGTTCATTCTGGATGGATTTTTGGTGGAATAGCTGAGCTTGTTGATAATTCTAGGGATGCCAAAGCAACGAAGTAAGTGTTATCTTATATTTCATGAACTCTCAATTATGTCATTGCAATAGCTTTGCTATCTAATATGTTTTGTTTTTCTCTGTTGTCTCATATTTCTTATATTTCTTGGAACTGCTATCATGGCAAAAGAATCTGCATCAGCAATGTCAGAATTTTGCACTCTGTTAGTAGTTTAAATTCAAGAGGGAAAATTTTGGAAACATTCATTACTGTGTCAATTTTTGACATGTTTGAGGAACAGATTTTGATGACTTATGAGTTTCTTCTTTGCGGTGGAGTAGTTGTTTGCAGTTTTAATATGATTTATCCCTGACTTGTGTGGTAAAATCATAAAAATAACATGTAAGAAGACGTGGAGGCCATGGCTCTTATATTGCCTTGTTATCGACGTGCAAGAATAAAAGTATAATATGCCTGCTTGAATTGTTTCATAAGACATCTTGTTAGAATGCATAGGCTACAAATGCTCATACAAGTGTTATGACTCCCTATCTTCAGTAGGTAAACTATTTTTTCTGTTGTATTTGAAATGGGAAAGGAATGATAGAGTGGACTAGCATTATGCATCATATAATATTTTTATATAATTTTCATACCAACGCCTTCTTCCCCCCTTCAAAACTGAACTAATTTTTTGTTGCAATGTAAAAGGATCAACATTTTTATAAATGTGATAAAGTTCAAGAAAACTGGCAAGGATGTTCCCATGCTATCAGTCATTGATGATGGTCAAGGGATGAACCATGACGAGGTTATGAAAATGGTATCTTTTGGGCACAAACAGCTTGATCAAGATGATCCAAGTCGCATTGGCAAATTTGGTGTCGGATTCAAGGTAGCTTGCTCCCATTTCCTTTTTTCTTGGGATTGAGGTAGGGTTAAATCAAATTTGAGCTGTCTACTTCCATTGACGTATTTGGCTTTGGCCTTTTGGGATAGGATTGTCAACTTGGATTACTGTGGTATTAAAGTATGATTATTTAGTGCAGGATCTCCTTCCTTTTTGAATCTATTATTTATTTAGGAGGATAATTAATCCAATTTTCTTGTGCTTGATTCATACCCTTTATCAACAAATTTGTTCTTTTTCTAGAAACAAAAGATCACTTGGTCAAGTTTTGTTTTACTTTGCTCCTTGGTGCTAGAACTTGGCTTAGCTTTTGTTTCAATTGCCAGTTACCATTGTTGTGAACTTGTAATCAACAGAAGCATTAATTAATTTTGGGTCACTTTGATTTTTTAGGTACCACTTTATTAACTTTTGTTTTACTCAGGTTTCAAGGAATGCATACAAGATAATTCTAATGGATTAACATCCTGAGTTCCATGTTGAATTGGAATAATAATTTGTTTAACATCCTTTTCACCTCTTCCCCCATTTTCTAATTTCTGATTTGCTTGCTCTAATGAATTCTCAAATTGTTGATGATTTTTTCCCAGACTGGAGCCATGAGGCTTGGCAGAGATGCTCTGGTTCTGACCCAGACTGCCAATTCCAGATCTATAGCTTTTCTTTCACAGTCTTTGAATGAAGGAAAAGACGTATGTTTTACTACAATATGGATTTTATATTATTTCATTTGTTGTAGTTTGTAATTTCAGATAGGTGGTGGGTTTAAACAATAATAACTTGTTACCCACTTAACTTTTTCTAGTTTTAACTGTAATTAAACCTAAATATTCTTTTTTGCTTAGTCTGTTAATTTTTACTGTTGCTTTATTCTTTCTCTTACTGCAGAATATTGAAATCCCTGTAGTTAGTTACTGTCGGCAAGGACAGTGTATGGAGGTAGACACAAGTGTTCAATCTGAGGCTTTGGCAAAATACAATTTAAAAGCCATTCAAGAATTTTCACCATTCAATAAGTATCTTATTGGTGAAAAAGCAGCCTTGTTTTTTGATGGTACGGGAACGCAAATATACATATGGAACCTGGATGAATGGGGATCAAATTATTGTCTGCAATGGCATGATGGATTAAAAGGTGGGAGCTCTTTCCACCAGGGTGACATATTCATCACCTCTAGAAGGACCCGTTCGCGTCCTGGCCAAGTCAGTCAAAAGGTTCAGCATCTTATTTTTTATATATTTTTTTTTCTTGTATGAGATTGTCTTTTAAAATATATGCTGCTCATTTCATGTTTCCTCTGGTCTTCAGGTTCCGTTGGATTATTCACTACGATCTTATTTAGAAGTTATCTTCTTAGTTCCAAGAATGAAGATAAGTGTTCAACATTCACTGGTAATTGCATTCGTTATTTTAATGAGATTAGATAATTAATAATTAGTCTGAGGGAAAACGAAGAAAGAAAATATGTTCTTTGAGCATGCTAAACTTCATTATAACTGTTGGCTTGAACTATGGACAGGTCAAAAGTCGACCATTGGCAAAATTTCTTACTAAGACTGTTATCAAAACTGGTGATATCTTAGGCAAGCATGTCCAATTGACATTGGGATTCAGTCAATTAGAATGGGAGCAGGCAAACTGTGGGATCTTTTTGTATTGGCATGGCCGCCTAATTGAGGTGAGAATTTGGTAGTAGACAGGGCATTTGGTATGTTGACCTTGACCTTTGCACATTAGTGCATGAGAACCAGAATATCAAGTACCCAAGAGTCAAGATCCCCATGTTTAATATCAGAATGAAAACCATTCAGTTTATGCATTGGATACCCAACGAAATCTTGGATTCCATGAATCTTAAATTCCCATTATGTGATTTTCCCTGTATAGGAGGAATGTAAGATTCAAGGGAATATGCAGGTGTGAAAATGTCAGTGTACCAAATGCCTCCTCATTGGACATAAATACTCAAATTCATCAGTTATGAGTGTGATTTTGATATCCAGTAAGCCACATTTTCAGCAATGCTTATACATTGGCTTGTCTTGTGAAGTCTTTTTTTTTTTTCTTTTTTAGTTTCAAAGGATATTTGTTGATTGATTCGCTTATTTTTTCTTGTTTAAATGATGAATGAATGTGGTAAGAATATAGGGTCCTTTGTTTTGTCCTATGTTTTGTCACTTTCCTGGGTGTGAAATAAATGAAGTGGTGGGAACATGAGAAATCCTGTATGGCCATCCTGTTTGTTCTGAGCTTAACTTCTTTTGTCTACTCTCTGTAGGCATATAAGAGGGTTGGTGGCATGATTCATAGTGCAGATGTGGGCCGTGGAGTGATTGGCGTCATAGATGTAACTGATTTGATGGTATGCACTTTTGTAGAAGTACTTTGTGATGTCACTGTCCTAAAATGTTATGTCATAAGTTTACAATTACCCCTCTGAAGCTTACGATGAAATACTATGTGCTTTGGGTTGTTAATTATTAAGGTTGCTTACTTGAACCAAGGGGAAGTGCAATCTGTCACAATCATGAGTTTTATAACCCACAAGAATACTAACATAACCACTTCCTATTTTTCAAGAAAAAGGGATCTTTAGAGTGGCAGTAATAGAGTTATATAAATTGCTTTTGTTTGTCATTTCAGGATCATAACCACACCTTATTTCTGTAAATGCAAATTATTCATCGCAACAACTGAACTCCTGTTACCCTTGCATTGTTAATTGTACAGAATGATGGGAATGGTTGTGTCTGGGTCCACAATAACAAGCAGGGATTCCAAGATTGTGAAGCATATGTGCATCTTGAGCAGTGGCTTGGTAGAAAAGTAGATGAGTACTGGGACAATAATTTTGATTCAATTAATTTGGTATAGTGCTTCATCTGTGATTACATCATAACATATGTTAGTTGCTTGGTGCTTGTTATTCTTTATGCCTCAAATATTGTTTGTAAGTGGCATCACCTTTTGTATTCTAACTTACCAGTTGATTTGTTTTACTTATTGAATTAGGCAGCTGTTAGTCAAGTTGACTTAGACAAGATTGGATTTGGTAGATTAGTGTCTGGTTTTTTGTAGAACATGTGTTCATGTGTTGACATTTGATTTGATTTGTCTGTTTAAGATATGGATTTCAAAATTATTACATCTGTTAATTATAGGAAATGGATCATAATTAGATAATCAATCAAACTTCTCTTTTTTTTAGGGATGAATCATTATACTTTATGGCTTGTACATATATGTCTTCCTTTTTTGGATGATTCATTAAAATCCTAACTTTTTACCCCTTTTTCTTCCCCAGGATGTTGATAAATGTGTCTACAAACCAGATCACGAATGGGTGCAATGCGACAAATGCAGGAAGTGGAGGATGCTACCTTCTGACTTCGACAGTAGAAACTTACCTACGCAATGGTATTCTATTGGATATGTTCATATTGTTGGATTCCTTGGTGTTAGCTTATTTGCATGGTTATAGGTTCTGCATATCTGACTGAGTAGCTTAGAAATGTCTTTGGAAGCCAAAATAAATGTGCATCATTTTATGTCTACATATATTATCAACAAATATAATTTTCATTCTCTAAGCTGCTACAATGTTAAGGTAGCCATGCATGTAAGCATTTTATTTGTGTGCGAATTTGACCCAAGCAAATAGCCCATATAAATTACATTAAGAAAGGAGACAATGTCTAACCTCATGCATTCAGTAGTTGGGTGAATGTTGAAAGTGGTGACCATCACCATAGATCATACTTGTCCTTGCTGAGCATGTTATCAGCTTGTGAAAATGTAGTCAGTTAATATACCGGCATAAATATTAGAAAATCCTCTTCCTACTGAAACCTTGCCTTGGAGTGAGCTTTTGTTGGTAACATGCAACTTGATGCTGTATGTCTGTCAAACCCTTGGTTGTTGAATAATAATCACTAATGTTATAATGGACATCATATAGGTTAAAAGTAATTCATTTGACTAGATTTCTATTGTGGGATAGGATTTTGTTTGTAGCTTTTCTTTGGTTAAAAATCTAATGGTTATTTTAGAGGGTTAGCTGTGTCTGATTTGCATAGAAATTGGGCAGCAGCTTTGTTTTGATAGACTTTCTTCCCTTTTGAGGATTCCTTGCCCCCATCTTTTGTTCTCTGTTTCTCTTCTATAATGGCTTCTTTTTTCAAGTAAAAGAGACGTGCTCTCCTTCTTTGCTGATGCCTATGTCAGGCTTCATCCCAGCAGGGTGTTTTCCCTTAGTTTCTTGGGGCTCTGACTCCTTCTGTTCATGGAAAAAAGAAAGTGAGTGAATTGTGATTTGATAGATAAAACTAATTTTTGAATCAAACTGTCAGGTTCCAATATAAGCAAATCAAGGAATAGAATAAAAAACAAATGAGGATTTGTGATTGTTGCATGGTTCTGGAATCTTATTTGATTGTGCCTCAAAATAAATCCTTGATTATATATTTCTTTTGTTACACTTTTTCTTGACTAATAGACTAATACAACATTTTAACTTGAAGACAAACATGTTGCTTTATTAACCAAGTTCTTGTTATATTAGGTTCTGTTACATGGAGCCTTTGAAGGGACAATGTGCTATTGCTGAAGAGAAAATGAAACCTGGTGTAGTCATTGTTTCCACAAAGCGATCTGGATATGATTCCACGCAGAAACACCCTCACTGTAAGGAGTCTAAAAGCGAGTCTAATAACGTAGTTGATACTATGAATGTCTCTAACAAATCAGGTTAGACATGAGACATTTTGTGATTTATACTGAGTTGGCATACCTTTTGTGACTCTTTCTCACATGATTCATTGTGCTTTAGAGGTTCAAATTTGTTTTGTATGAAGTACAAAATTTTTAACATATGCAAAGGTGGCTAACCTGCACAAATATTAAAACCATACAATTTGTTTGCCGATAACCTTGATTGAGTTTTGTTATTGGAAACTTGTACCATGGTGGAAAAGAGCACTTTTATAGAAATTTATTTTTCAACTCTCATTGTTTTCGGTTTTTCAAGTTCTTTGAAGCTGCTGCTTAGACCTTTATACCTGCTGTATACATTTTGGAGTTATTGCTGGTTCATTTTCATTTCTGATTCTTGCTCTCCGGTTCTTATAGGTGACAAATTGATCACTCCTGGGGATATCAGATCTCCACCCATGAAGAGGCTGAGAAGGGGACTTTATAGGTCTACAGCACGGGAGGCCATAAGTACATCTTGAAGTTTTTCTCTTTTTTTCTGGGGGGTGGGGGTGATGTCAATTAAGGGATTTTTGTTCAGACTTTTGGATAGCTCAAGACCTCGAGTGCAGTTGCTAGTGTTTGAAATCTATATTAGTCGGGGGCTAAGGTTGCAGTGTCTATAAGGTTTTGTCTTGTCCAAGCTGTGGAGTTCAATACATGAGTCTTGCCTTTCCTCAGTGTTAGCATATGATAGATAATTTACTGAAATTGCAAAATTTTGTATATAACCATTTTTCACTGGGATTTTCAAGTGAAATAGCTTATCAAGCTGACATGGCAGCTCTCCCCTCTTATGTTGTGGGCTATTTGTTTTTTCCTCGTTTTAAAAGTATAAACCTTTTTACTCTTAAAATGTAAATCATGTATTGATTGTTTTGCATTTGCAAGTAAAAACGGTAGTGAACGCTTGTTTTTGGGGGTGGTAATGCCTGTTCATGTCAGGTTTATGTCGTGTCAAAGAATAGTAATAATATGAATAAATTTAATCTAAATTCAAGCTGAACAATAATTGTATTAAGTCAACCTGTTTAATAAGCTGAATAACTTCAATTAATAAATTTATAATATAAATCTGTTTATTACATTTAATTACTTGTAATTATGATGTATTAAAATATTTTAATCCATTGATTTGGTAATTTAGAGTTCTTTTTTGTCATTTTATTAAAGTTTTAATTTTATTTTTTATTATATATAATTATTTATGATTTAATTATTAATTATTTTTTAAATAATACTTTTAAAATTTTAGTATAAATTTTTAAATAAGTTGACGTGTCAATTCATTTAATTTTAAATTAATCTTGACCTGACTTATTTATTTTTTTGTACTAAAGGAGGTTGACCCGTTCATAATTCAAATTCATAATTATAAGCTCCACCCGAATCTGTATAAAATATTTCATGTTTGTGTTAGGTTATTGTATTGTGTCAAAAATTGCCACCCCCAACTCAATTTCTATAATCGTTCACCCTTATGAGAAAGATACAGTAGTGGATCTCATTTTATATAGAACTCACATAACCATGTGTTTTATATTCATTTTATGGAATAGGAAATTTTTTTATTCCATTGGTAAGATAAAATTTCCCGCACTTTAGAGCAAGAAATAGGGACTTTGTTCCTAAGATGCAAACCATGTATTGAATGTTTCGCTCATCCAAATAAAAACATGAGTAAACGCCTATTTTGAGGCTTTTTGACGAGAATGAGGTGAAAAAAAAAACTTAAATGATGTTGTTTTGAAATTATTTACTTGGGTGATGTAATTTTTGGAAAACGTTATTGTAACAATGTTTTTTACTTTTCTTTTTATTTTTTTTTTATTTTTTTCGATAAACGTTGATAGCCTTTTTTATTTTTTGGAAATAAAAAGTCTGAAAATATTGATAGCATCAATGTTTTCAATTTTTTTTATTTTTTTATTTTTTTCATAATTTTTAAATTAAAAAATAAAAATAAAAAATAATTTTTTTAAAAAACTTAAAAAATAAAAAATAAAAAAATAAAATAATTAGGCAATATGTAACAATTAATTATATATTAATTAAAATTTTAATAAAAAATAATATTCTATCATGAATTAAAAAATTTAAATATTAAATTTAAAAAAATTAAATTTTTATTTTTTAAAAAAATAAAAAAATAAGAAAAAAAGAAAGAAAAAAATACTTTTTTCCCAACTTTTTCTAATTTTTTTCTTTTCTTTTTTCTTATTTTTCTTTTAAAAACAAAAATTAAGAAAAGGAAAAATAAAAATAAAAAATAAAAAGTTTTTTCAATTTTTTTTAAAAAATAAAATAAGTATAAAATAATTAGATAATATATCATAATTAACTATATATTAATTAAAATTTTAATAAAAAATAAAAATTTATTATGAATATAAAACTTAAATATTAAATTTTAAAAATAAATTAAATTTTTTAATTTTTAGAAAATATAAAAATAAAAAATAAAAATAAATAAATAAATAAATAAATTACGAAAACGTTGTTACACTAATGCTTTCCAACTTTTTTTTAATTTTTTAATTTTTATTTTAAAACATAAAAATAAAAAAAATAAAACAAATAACAAATAAAAAATAAAAAAAAATTTCAAAAAAATTTTAAAAATTCAAAAATATAAAAATAGTGTAAAATAACTAGTTAATATATCACACTTAATTATATATTAACTAAAAAATAATTTTTTTTCTTTTTTATTTTCATTTTCATTTTTTTGATTTCTAAAAATGAAAATTTTAATTTTTTTAAATTTAACATTTAAATTTTTTATTAATAGTAAAATTTTATTTAAAATTTTATTCAATATTTAATTAATTGTGATATATTATCTAGTTATTTTATACTAATTTTATTTTTTAAATTTTTTTGAAATTTTTTTTATTTCTTCATTTTTATTTTTATTTTTTTTAGAAAAAGAAAAAAAAGAAAAGAAAAATAAAAAATAGAAATACTTGGGAAAAGTTTTTTCAAAAAATTAATTTTTTTATTTTTCTGTTTTCTGAAAAAAATAAAAAAAATTATTTTTTTAAAATTTAATATTTAAATTTTTTATTCATGATAAAATTTTATTTTTCTAAAATTTTTAATCAATATATAATGAATTGTAACATATTAATTAGTTACTTTATACTAATTTTTTTTTATTTTTTAGTGATATATTAACTAGTTATTTTACATAAATTTTATATTTTTTAAAATTTTTAATTTTTTTCTATTTTTTATTTGTTAATTTTTTTATTTTTCCTTTTTAAAAGGAAAATAAAAAAAATTAGAAAAAATTGGAAAGCATTAGTGTATCAACGTTGTCCCAAACAATTTATTTATCTTTGTATTTTTATTTTTTTATTTTTATATTTTTAAAATATAAAAATTTATTTTTTTAAATTTAAAATTTAAGTTTTTTATTTATGATAAAATTTTATTTTTTATTAAAATTTTAATCAATATATAGTTAATTATGATATATTGTCTAATTATTTTATATTATTTTATTAATTTTTTTCAATTTTTTTTAAAAACGTTTTTATTTTTTATTTTTATTTTTCTTTTTGTTAATTCTTATTTTTAAAAGAAAAATAAGAAAAAAAATTAGAAAAAGTTGGGAAAACGTTTTCCCAAAAACGGATTTTTTTTATTTTTATTTTTATCTATTTTCTAAAAAAATAAAAAAATTAATTTTTTTAAATTTAATATTTAAATTTTTTATTCATGATAGAATATTATTTTTTATTAAAATTTTTGTTAATATATAATTAATTATGATACATTATCTAATTATTTTATACTAATTTTATTTTTTAATTTTTCTAAATTTTTTTTATTTTTTATTTAAAAAAATAAAAAAATTTTAAAGATTTGGTCCCACCAACATTTTCAGACTTTTTATTTAAAAAAAATAAAAAAACTAGTAAACGTTGGTAGGATCAACATTTACCAAAAAAGTAAAAAAAAAAAAACAGAAAATATTATTAACAATAACATTTTTCAAAAAGCATACTACTCACATAAATAGTTTCAAAACAACATTATTTGAAGAATTTATTTATTTTTTCGCCCCATTCTTGTCAAAAAGCCCTATTTTGATTCATTACTTGTTTAGTTTGTATCAATTTGATCATTGAAATTTTTTTAATATTCATTTAATTTTTTAATTATTCAATTATATTTATTTAAAATTTTCTATTAATTTTTATTTAAATTTTTAGGATAATGAATGATATAACAATTAATTTACTGATATCATAATATCATAATATTAATATGATCATTATATTTATTATTATAATTCTAGAAAATCAATTATTATATCAATAATTTTATTAATTGATTGGACATAATTAAATAATTGAAGGATTAAATTAATATTAATTTTTTTAAAGAAACTTAGTTTGATATAATTAAATAATTAGATGATTAAATTGATATAAAAATTATTTGATGAATTAAATTGATACCAACTGAATTATACCGCAAAAACATTCTATTGTACGTACTTTTAAGGGCCAATACTTGCAATCCAACTCCTTTGTTATTGTAGTTTTTTTGTCCTGATTCACAACAAAATACCATGGCAACTCTTTTTAGTTCTCTGGAATCTAAAAGAGATCCATATTTGAAATATATGGCTGCCATAATCCCTCTCAGTTTAAAATATATTCTACTTATAAGTCAAACTTTCCTTTCTTTTTTATATGAAGTTTTTTTCATTATAATCTTCTCATTTAGTTGAGGCACTAACGTGTAAGTTTAAAAATTCCTTTTAAAAGTTTTCTGTTAATTTCTTTCAATATACTTTGGAGTTAATATTTTATGTTATGATTGGTACAATGAAATTGAATAAAAATGGATAAAAAATTTGTTTGATAGACATTATAAAATAAAAATGCTAATTCCCTAAAGTAAAGAAGTTCAAGGCACTAAAGTAAAGAAATTTGAAAATTCCTTTTAAAAGTTTTCCTTTTAATTTCTTTCAATATACTTTGGAGTTAATATTTTATATTACGATTGGTTTAATAGAATAAAATAGAAATGAGTAAAATGTTTGTTTGATAGATACTATGAAATAAAAATGCTAATTCCCTAAAAAATGATTATTTCATGATGAAATTTTCATTCTATCACTAAAATAGTAGAATGGACGGTATCATTGTTTATAAATTGACATTTTTATATCTTTTTTCTTTATATTTTTTATATATGTTATAATTATCTTTATATTAATAAATAATAAAATAATATCATTTTTAAAACATTTTTAGTATATAAATATTTGATAATTAAATTTATTCATTGTGATTGGGATGTTATTATTTAAATCATCATCTTTTTATATATTAGTAGCGAGAAAGTTTGAACATAAATCATACTATCCAAACTCCTACAATGAAATCATATTTAGTGGCTTTAATTTTTTAATTTGTTATTGTTATCCATAAACTTAGTTTCTATAAGTACTTATATATGCCCTTTTTTCCCCCTCTTTTAACTTGACATATTTGATGCACCATATAATGCTATGCATCTTTTGAAATTAAAGAAAAGATCTAATAAATAAAATTTATATTAAAAAACAACAAAAATTTTAAAAAAAAATTATTTCACTAACTCCTTTACTACTCATTAGCATCAACAGCCACTAACATTACTATCATTATTGTTATTACTACTAATGTGGCAATGATGATAGCAGCCACCATCAGCCTTACAATCCCACTGATAATAACTATTTCTACCATCATCACCAATAAACGTTGCCAATAGACTACCACGACCCCGTTTTTCAAATATCATTATTGTCATCACCATACACTATCACTACTTCCCTCTAATATTACCACCTTATTCATTACTACTTCTTCTTCATCATTACCATTATTATCATTGTTGTCAACATATTTTTCTCGATCTTATAAGAATAGTTTTATTTAAATTAATCTTTTCATATTATATATATTATTTTTATTGTGAAATAAGAAATATATAAAATAAATTTATATATACTATCCAATGACTTATCATACATTGTATCGTATAAGACCTTATATTATGCATATTCTATTTCATATTATCTCATAACTCTCATAATTTGACTGATTTATCAAAAGAGGCTACAGCACATAAATTTTTTTTTTTTTTATTATAATGTAAGAAAAATTACATCATAGTGGTCACAAATTAGTATGTGCGTGCAAATCAACTTTTGTAGGTTAGGTTGTTAACAAAGGGTGCCGACTATAACCTTGTTAACGTAATCACTAATCACTTCTTACAGTATTTGGGCTCTCTTTAGGTGACAAGAGCTTTTAGATTATTTTTGGTCGAAGCTCTTTTGCAATTTCCTTTAGCTCTCTGTAATACAATTGCCTTCTACATTGACGACAGGAGCTTTGAGAAAGTTTATGATCCACGCTTCTGGAAATATAAACAAAGATGAAGGTCATATATTTCTGAATGAAATCAACATCTCACACACGCACACAAAGAAAGTCAGTGAAGGATAGCTCAGGTAGTTGAAATATGTAGAATTTAAACAAAGACTTAATTTGGTGAGTTTGAGAGGGAAAGAGACGGACACCGGGTAGATACCAAAACTAACGGATTTTCAAAATCCACCAAGACCTCAATTGGCAAAACGGATGAAGTACTAAAGAAAGGATTGACGCGCCAAGGAGAAGACATAATATTAAAACAGAAGAAGCAAAGGACGCCCTGAAAAATCAGGGAGACGTTTAACACTTGAACAAGAAAGGAAAATAAGAAAGCTGGAAATAAAAACAATCCCGTAATCCCAGACAAACCAAGAAAAGCAACCAAACTTAGAAATGCAACAAACACCAACAATTTAAGTGATTAAAACCGAAGGGATACTAAACTTACTAGGACAAGCACAAGCAAATAGAAGCTTAAAAGGCGCGCCGTCAACAACCTCAGAAGCATCGGAGAGCACAACAGAGCAAAGGAAGCATAAAGGATTTTGAGACAGAAGCCAGAAGAGAAGGAAGGAAGAAGACATTTATATTTACCCCCACTCAAGGAATCTTTAACCCCGTAATTGGTAGTACGAAAAACGCGAGGAAAATGATTATTTGCAGAAAATTCACACAAAAAATAGTGAAATGTTCTGATTGGTTGTGCACGGAAAAAAATGCACAAGAAAAACATATGAAAAATTAGACCTGTCAAAACGGGCTAAAGGTTTTTGCCAAGTTAACCCAACGGATAAAAACTGTACGTCGGGCCAGTATCAGGTCGGGGCTAGGTCGGATAACTACAGTACCAGTCTCAGTCCCTATCCCAATCCCAGGTCGACATTTATCAGGCAGTTCCAGGCGGATTTTATAACTCGTTCTGTTTTAAATATTAATTTCATATTATTAATTAATTAAAATTAATTATTATTATTATTATCATTATTTTAAATATAATTTATTAATTAAAATAGAAGAAAAAACGTTACAATAGCATTAACAAAATTTTTCTTTGAGTAATTTATTTTTTAAAACTTATAAATTATATCTTTGATATAAAATATTAATTTTTTTAAAAAATTTTTGTGCAACTTTAGTAGAATTAAAAATTGATATTATTAGTATTAACTTGAGATAAGATTATTATTGTAATATTAAATTATTATTATTTTAAATATAATTTATTGATTAAAATAAAAAAATAAATATTTTTTACTTAATACAAATAAATATATAAGTGATACAAAATTATATTAATGTAAACTAAAGATATAAAATATAATAATTA
>JANHAO010014798.1:0-15142 GCA_026873985.1 Saraca asoca
AAAATAAAATAAAGCAGTACCAAGAACTAAACTTACAAAACTAAGGAAAAAGTTAAACAAAAACTACAAATTAGTAATTATTTAATAGGTGAAAGTCATTATTTTTACAGGTACATTTTCTACTTATCAGCCCTCCTATAACCAGCTCACCAAGAGAGCTAGGCATGAATGACCTCACCATTTAGGCCACCATAAAAGCTACAGTATCCTATCTAATACTCAAGATAGGATCTTCATGACATAATGAGATAGGGAAGATTTTGGAAGGCCCAAACCCTTAAAAGGCTCTGCAAAAAATAGAGACCCGAACAAGTTCTGTGCTTACCACAACAAGGCTGGCCCTACCACCTCAGAATGTTAGGCACTCAAAGATGCCATTGAAGACCTCATCAAGAAAGCTCACCTGTGAGATTACATGATACACCCTGCTAGACAGCAACATTCCCAACACTCCCAACGAGGTCCCAATCAGGGGTAAACATCAATAGTGAGAATCATTCACTAAGGCTGAAATCCCATCAGTCGAGCTCTCTAAGTTATGAAGACACAAAACAAACATTACTTGCCCGGCAAGGATTCCTATTCCACTACGCAACGAGATTGCTGTGAAACCACGTAACAAGCTTGCCTTTTTGCTACGCAGCAGAGTTATCTTGAGACTGAGCAACGAGCTTGCTCTTCCACTGAGCAACACGAGACAAGCCATCCAACGGAGTGACACTTAAGCTATCCCAGATGAGTGAAGAGCAACAAGCTTGCTGTCTCACTGAGCAACAAGCCTGCCATGGAACTACACAACAGAATTGTTGTTTCACTAAGCAACAAGATTGCCCTAGAACTAAGTGACAAAATTACCAACAGAGTCATATAGCCAAACCAACCTAGGCTACGAGAATGCCAGTTGAGTTTATATGCAATGAATTATAAGCATCCCACATTGAGCTTGCCCGGACATGACTCTGATATGGTCTGAAACCATTAAACTTGGCACCCAAAAGGAATGGTGAGACAAAAGTGTGAAATGATAATGCTGCAAACTAAACAAAGTTTTTGCCAGCAAAGTTCTTAGCTCCCAGTCTGCAAAGCAAACTATGAGCTGGGGGCTAATGTTATGGGTAAAATCTGGTACTATGAAAACAAGCTAGCAAAAACCCAACAAACGAATCCAAAACAGTAAAGGCCCAGCTGGCTATAGCTCAAGGTCACTGAGTGAGGCAGTCAGGTCCCTGTAGCACGAGCTCGAACAGCTAGGCCACGAGGAAACTAGCTCGGGATGCTAAGCTAAGAGGTCAAATTGCCAGGATGCGAAGCGTGAGCCTTGGGACAGAACAAGGCCCGAACATGCCAAAGTCCAACTCATATAGCCAATAGTTCACCCAGAGCGAGCTCGCATCACCAAGCACGCACACGACCCCCTGGCCCAAGACATCGGTGACCCCAAACAAAGCTCATCATACACAGCACCTCGCCCAGCCAGTAGCTCACTACATACAGCACCTTCAGATACTCTCTCTGTGCTAGTCTGCAAAATGTGGCCTACCAGGCCCCATACACAGAAAGTAGCCTACAGCAGCCAAATTATAACAGTTCTTCTATCTTTTACATTTATTTCTTGATATAACAGAACTGTAGCTTGTAATCATTCTATGTAACCCCTCCTTCCTCTATAAATAAGAGATCATTATTAAAAGAGGATGAGGGAAGAGGCTGGGAAAAGCCATACAAAAACTTTACAAAAAACTCTTTTTAGAAGTAATAAAACATCCGCTGTGGATGTAGGGATCAGTGTCGCTCAATTTTTACCGAACCATATTAAAAGTCTTCTGCTCCCTCCCATTCTTCCTCCTCCACTTGTGCTTCTGCCTTTACTCTGCATTTCCCTCACCCAGTAAGTAGCTTGAGTCCTAAAAGAACCTCTGGTTGGCTGGAGTTTGGCAGAACTGAATTCCATCGTCAATAGATAATAATCATAGTAGGTTAGGATCCCAATCCAATTTACTTGAACTTTACGATGGCCAAGGAATCCAAATAAATTAGACTAGGTAGACCCTTGTCAATTATATCTCTATGTAATTCCTAATCATTAGGTTAACAAGTCTTTGTCATTTATTATCCATTACATCAAACATCATTAAACAACTCCTTATTTATAATGTTCAAAATGAAACCTAATCTCACCCAAACATTGTATAGTCAATCAATGAAGGTCATTCAAACTATACATGTTTGCTAATTTGAAATCATCAAACAAGAATATCATACATATTCGAATAATGATAACATGAAAGATATAACATAACCTTGATGGAAGCTAACAAGTTATCATGAAATCAATCTCTGATTACCATTATTTTGATGGGTGGTGTTGGACCATGCTCTTAACATGCAACTTAAATTAGCAAGGGATCTTTTAATTAGTTTGGGGCTTAAATATTAAAGATCTCAAGCACTAGTCTATGTCATACATGCATCCCATTTATATCACACATATTAATCCTATGCATGCATGCATTTACTAGTCTATGTTATACATGCATCACTATTTGTATCACACATATAAATTACATGCACGTATAACATATATATAGGATGATTATGAACCATTTAAATTATTCCTTTGAGCCATAACATAGAATAATCTTCATGTGATACACTTCTTGCCATGCATCTCACTTGGATGCCCTTTCTTCATCCAAAAGAAAACAAAATTCTCTAATTTCTATCCTGTGTAACTAATTACATCTTATAAAAGAAACCTTGAGTTACATTCAAAGGGAGTAAGATAAGAATAGAATTTTACATTCAAAAGTAAAGAGAAAGGTAGTATACATAGGCCCTATTTAATACAAAAGCCCAAAAATAGAATATACATTATATTTATAAAAACATTGGTCCATAATCATCCTTCCATGCATTTAAGTATATATAAGGCATATAAGACAAGAAAGCATAGAACATTAACTATTTGATTCAAATTATGGTCACACATGTCTCAAGTTATTTGATTAACTTCTAATTTAAATAATTTGATTAATTTGAGTCTATCATTAAACATCACAATTAATCTATTTTGGAAATTAATCATCATTATTTTCAAAATCAATCAATTAGTCAATTCCATGTAACTTTCCAAAATTTTGGTATCAAGTAAATAATTAAAGAAAAGTTTCCAAAATTACTTCCAATCAATTATTGTTGATTATTAAAATAAAAGGAAAGCTTCCAATCAATTTGCAATCATATTCAAATTAATTTAAAAGTTAAGGAAAGTTTCCATAATCACATAAACACAATTTAGGCAAGTTTTTTCAAAATTAATTGTGATTGTAATTAATTTCCTTTTGTGTGATTAAATCATAGGGTTGATTAATTGTCATCACAATAATTAAGCGGTTAATTAATTTTCATCACAACCAATCATGGTGATTGGAACCACCATGTGTGGAGGCCAGAAAATTGACCAACACACAAGTAAGGCTAGCTAGTTTAGCCAGCTTGCTGGTCAGCCAGCCACCATTTATGGCCAACTAGCTGGTTGTGCAACTCCATGTTCAGCCAATTGATTGGTCAGTTCCTCTCCAGTGTGGTTTTTGTTAGCCTAGGTTACCTTAGCTACACATTTTCCTTGATTTTAATGCTAAAAAATAATTTTAGTTTATTTTACTATCTGACAATATATTTTAGTATTTTGATCTGTTTTGCAAGTTTAAAGTAGATAAGATTCAAGAGATCCCAAATTAGATTTAGCAAATATCTTTATTTCTATAGGATCTTTTGTAAGTGAATTCAAATTAGATTTGATTCAAGCAAATATTTTTATATATTTGATATAATGAGGTAGACATAAACCACTTGAAGAAAGCTAAAACAAAATATTTTTTCAAACAAAATTTTTAAAAGATTTTTTTTTACAAGTATAGATTTTATAAAACTATTTTATACCTTGTGAATCGATTGATTGAAGAACTTGTGAACTTGTGAAAAATAGAATCGATTCATTAATTGATTCATAAAGAAAGGTTTTGAAAATTCTTTTTACCAAAGGTTAGGTTTTTGTCCTCATTCAAGGCTCGATTTCAAAATGCTATGATTCAATTCACAAATTGATTCATTAGTTATAACCACTCTGAATCAATTTACGAATTGATTCACAAACTAAAAGTTAGTTATTCTAATACAAACAGTTATAACAGTTATAAAAACCCCTAACCACTTTTCAACTATATCAAATTTCATATCTTTCTCTCTTCTTCAAGTGTGAAAATCACCAAGCAATCAAAGCTAATTTAGATCTTGCTTCTACCTCTTTACATCTTTCAAATAAAAAGGATTTTGAATCGAATTTCTATAGAATTCACATTAGATATTTGAGATTTTTATCTCAAACTTTGGTACTATATTTCTTACCTTATCTTAATCTTTTTTTATCTTGATTTTTCTATTGAGATTTCTAGGTTGATAGGAATCTTGTTTAGGTTAGCAAGAGTTTGTAGAAATTATTGTAGTTGTTATTGATTAGCAAAAAACCTGCTATAATTCTTGTATTTTAAACTAGTAGATTAGGAGCCCATTTTAATCCTAATGTTTTGATAATAAAAGTGATAATCTGGTTGAAGATTATCTAGTGGAGTAGACATGAATTATGGTTTCAATTCAAGTTAAACCACTTTAAAAATCTAGTATCTTTAATCTCTATCTTTCTACTCCAACATTTCTAAATTCTACATTATCATCATTCTGCATATTTACTACTTAATTTTCTACTATGCTTCTTGATACAAAGTAATAGATCACATTCTTGTTTAATCAAAGAAAAATTCATAATAATAATCAAAGGTGTATATAAATTCCCCTAAAAGAATAAGGGTAAGATCCAAATTACATCATATTTTTATATGGGACCTTTAGTTGGTATCAGGGCTTTAGCTCTTGATACACCTATGTTTTCTTGAATATTATGGATTCAAACTATTTTTTGTTGCTTGAATGTCCTCCAATGCACAAACCTCCTAGTTTCAATGGGGAACACTCTACTTATTGGAAGTAGAAAATAAAAGACTTTATTGAAGCTACAAATGTTGACATGTAGGATTTAGTTAAGGAAGGTTATGAACCTCCCAGGACATTAATTAATGATAAGGTACAGCTTAAACCTAAGTCACTTTGGACAGAAGAAGAAAGAAAAAGACACTTACTTGCTGTTAAAGTAAAATGGATAATTTCAAACTCCTTATCACCTAATGAGTATAAAAGAATCTCAAATTGTTCTATTGCTAAGGAAATTTAGGACACACTAGGGATTGCACATGTAGGAACCTCATAGGTTAAGGCTTCTAAGGTGCATGTCCTTGTGTCACAATATGAAATGTTCAAAAAGAAGGAGGGTGAATCAATTAAGGATTTAATCCAGAGATTCATAATAATTACTAACCATTTAATGTTGCTTGGTAAAAAGTTTGAAAATACAGATATTGTCCATAAGATTCTGAGATCTTTGACTAAGAAGTGGCAACCCAAATTTACTGTAATTAAAGAGTCATTAAAAATGGGTATCCTTACAATATAAGAGCTCTTTAGAAACCTGGAATAGCATGAATTAGAGTTCAGGAGATACAAAAGGAATAGGGATGATAAAAAGAAAAAGACTCTAGCACTTAGAGCTATAAAAATATCTGAATCAAATGAAGAAGAATCTAAAAGTGATATAAATGCAATTGATGAAGAAGATGTTGCATTCTTGAGTTAAAGGCTGCAGAGAATCTTAAGAGAAAAGAAGAATAAAGACAAGAGGAAATTAGCTTCACTAAGAAGGAATCACAATAAAACTGAGCAAGGAAATTCAATTAGTACAATCCCTGCCTGTTTTGAATGTAAAAAACCAGGCCACATTAAGCTAGATTGCCCAGTTTACTTGAAAAAGCACCTTGAGCATGAAAGAAGGAAGAAGAGACCATCCTACAAGAAATCAAATTTTGCTATTTGGGATGATGAAGAGGTTAATACTGGTGCTAATGAAGAAGAATTAGAATATAATGCCTTGCTATTCCTTATAGCCAAACACAATGATAACTTTGGGGTATTAGGCAAAAACTCTTTCTTTGCTATTTCTAATGATGATGAATCTAATGTTAGATCTGAAAATAAATCTAATGAAGAAAGTGATGATGAAGAATTAGAGGATTTATGTATTAAATTGTATGATTCTTTGGTTAAAACTAAGAAACAATTAACCACTTCTAAGAATGAGCAAGAAACTTTGATTCATAAGTTAAGGACCTAGAAAAGGAGAATGCTAAATTAGCTGTCTTAGTTATAAAGGATTGTGAACAATGCAAATGTTATAAATCTAAGATTGAAACCTTGACAAAAAAATTGCAAGGATTTTCTAACAGCAACAAGAAATTAGAAGATATGTTGCAAAATCAAAAGGTTTCTCACAAAAGAACTGGTTTAGGATATAGGCAACAGAATTATAAGAAATCTAAGAGATGGAACCCTGCTTATATCACCTATTACTACTACAATCATAAAGGGCATCACATCAGAGACTGTCCCTTTAGGAATGGAACATATTTGCTGAAATCAAATGAGAAACTTGTATGGTTATCAAAATCATCTACTATTAAGAAAATTTCTATTGTATCTACTAATAATAATGGACCTATAATTTAGTGGGTACCACCAATGCTAGAATAATCTTCATGTCACTGGGATGTGAGAGACAAAGCACAAATTTATGATTTCTGGATAGTGGACATTCATGACATATGATTAGAAACAAGGATAAGTTCATTTGTCTCACATCTATAAATGGATTTAAGATAACTTTTGGAGATTATTCTAAAAGAAAAGTTAAAAGAATTGGTAAAATTGGTAAGTCTTCTACTTGCTACATATATGATGTCTTATATGTAGATGGTCTTAAACATAATTTCTTAAGTATAAGTCAGTTTTGTGATAGAGGGAGCAAAGTTATTTTTAATTCAAATAAATGCTTAGTTATGAATGGCAGCGACAAACAACTTAAAATTGTAGGCCATAGAGTTAATAATGTTTACTTATTTGATCTTGATTTAGAATTTAAATTAGACTCAGCATATTTAATTGGTTTTGATGATGATACTTGGATTTGGCATAGAAGACTAGGACATGTAAACATGGAACTAATTGGAAAATTATCTAAAAAGGATCTAGTATCAGGTTTGCCAAAATTGAATTACATTAAAGACAAGATATGTGGTGCTTGCCAGAAAGGTAAACAAGTGAAATCCTCATTTAAATCTAAAAACATTGTTTTAACTTAAAAACCTTTTGATTTGCTTCATATGGACTTAATTGGTCCATCTAGAATCCGAAGCCATGGAGGCAACTCTTATGTATTCATGATTGTGGATGATTTTTCTAGATTTACATGGACTCACTTTTTATCTTACAAAAATGACATATTTCAAGCCTTCAAAACACTTGCAAGTGTGATTCAAGATGAAACAAGATGTTCCATTATTTCCATAAGAAGTGACCATGGGAAAGAACTTGAAAATAAGGACTTCATTGGTTTTTGTGAAATGCATGGTATTAGTCATAATTTTTTTGCACCCAAAACACTTCAACAGAATAGTATTGTTGAAAGGAAAAATAGATGTTTGGGAGAAATGACAAGAACCATTTTAAATGATAGCACCCTTCCAAAGTCCTTTTGGACTGATACAGTTAACACTGCTTGCTATATAATGAATAAGGTATTCCTTAGACCTATTTTAAACAAAACAACCTTTGAATTATATTTTGGAAGAAAACCTAACATGTCTTTGGTTTTAAGTGCTTCATACAGAACAATGGCAAGAATAATCTCCATAAATTTGATCCTAAGTTAGATAAAGGTATTTTTATTGGCTATAGTTTTTATTCAAAAGTGCAGACCCAATCATATTGGATTGTGAAAAAAAAAAGTTATAGAAAAAATTTTACTTTGCAAAAAAAATTTGCACCTTGAATAAAAACTTTGATCACACGAAATCAAACTACAACATGCACATAATTTCCATTATTACTATAACAATCAAACCCTTAATCATGAATTAATAAAGAATAACATGGTCTCTGATGCCACTGTTAGGAAAATCGAATCTAAACACATCAAATATGTTGATCATATGCATCAAGTATATGCAGGGAAAATTTAAATTTTTCCCCAAACTTAGATTATGTTGTTTGCTTATTAATTCAAAGGACAAGGTATAGTTTAAATAAATCATAAACTAGTAATTTCAGTCATTCCTTCTCGAGAGTAGTTCTCGGAATCCTTAGTCTCCAAATTTGAGTTTGATCTGCAAGTGGTTCCATAAACAAGTCTTATGATTAACTCTTTCAAAATTGATCTTTAACACTAATGGTGATTTACATAGACTAATTTGATTCAAAGCCTCCACCAAGTTTCGATGATTGGTAGAGTAGGAAAATCAACCGTTCAGCTTAAGAGATGTTAGCTTTCTAGGAGTCACAATTTACTAGGACAAGGTTCATGTTTGAATGCAAAAAAGATATAAGTGAAATCACAAAGAGAGTGAGTTGGCATATAGTACATATGCTAGGGCTAAGCAAAATTTTTTGTGTTCAGTTGGCTTTTCTTCTCCTTAAATAGGAGAGGTTAGAGCTTAAGCAAAAGTGAGGTAGCTACATAAGTGGGTCACAAGCTACGGCTACCCCTAATTTGTGTCATCCACTTAAGGTGGATAGATTGCACAACTAGTATAGCCCTTTAGGCCCAAGGAGTCTATATAGCCATGCAGCCCTTTAGACCTAAGGAATTCATAGTACTTAAACTAATGCTCCCTCTTTTATATCCAACAAATCCAAACACTTTCCTATGAGTTCATACTAGAAACTCTTCTTTTGTAATCATCTTCTAATTATTTTAATTAATTCAAAATAATTTCTAAGTGAGGAACAATTCCTCTATTCTAAATCTCTTTTATTGTTGATATAAATATTCTTCAACATTTAAATGTCAACTATGGAAATTTACTTCTATTTAATAATTATAATCTCCATTAAAATTATTAAAGCTTTGATTAATTAACACTTCTAATTACATTAAAATAATTAATTAATCATTTCAAATTTCCAAGATATTCACCCAATTCAACTCTTGAATTCATAACATTTTGCATCTAGCTTTTCTTTTGACTTTGAATCAAAGAGATTCTATTGTGTGTGACTCATTAGGTTTCCATGCATGTTGACAATTAATTTGTTTACAAACTTATATGATTATGATTGAATTAAAACTCCTTTTAATTCAAATACAATTTTCCTAGATTATTCAAACAAATTCATAGATCAAAATTGGTTTTTAACAAATCATCATGACCACCCAAATGCCAAGAATAGATTTATGAAAATCAAATTCAGCTCTTAATATTCAAATTGGACTTAGGGTGTGATTTAAATGTGAACCCTATAAACATCCAATCTAAGATGTATGTTTGATCATATGCTATCTCATATTCGTTCATATATAAAACTAATTTTATGTATCATTAATTAATTATACATAAAACTTCTTTTATGTATCAATCAATATAAGCATATGATTTTAATCATAGCACAAGTGTCAAAATATCTTTTGAATATCTTTCCTTGTTTCCAAGGAGAAAGAATTTCATCTTGATCAATCATTACCTTCATATACTTTATGGTGTACCCAAAATTATTCATATCTACTCTTTAAGAATGCAAGTTTAAAATAAAATCAAAGTACACAACTCCATGCATAAGATACTATGTTGATCTCAAGTCTAAGGATCATTTATACTATCTTTTACATGAAAAGTCTATTGACACATGGTAACATTCCATATGGTTTTTCATGATGGGTCAATCTAGTAATTTGTTCTCTAACATATACCCATATATTTATCCAGATATTCTATATCAAATAGTGTATGAGATCATTGCATTCTTCCAAAGAATGTGACACAACATATACTAATTTACTCATGAATAATTGATATCATATTTTCTCAATTGTTCCACAACCAAGGATATTTAGAAATTATAACTATATGTACAAATATCTCATAATTACAATCTCTATTGTAACAACTTCAAGGACTTTATCTAAGATAGTATGCATATATCAGACATATATATTTAAGACTCTATTGGTAAAGAGGTCAAAACATAATGTTTATTAAATATACTAAGATATGTAGTGCTTATGTTGTTGCAACCAATTGTCTCTAGGGCATCTATACAGTTTTGTCATTTATGAGTTATTAAAAAATATATATACATATATGATTTTTGAGAAATTGTTTTATCTAGGCATATTTGAATTGTATTATGTTTGAGTCTTACATTGTTTGTGATTTAGGCTTGTAGGAGATCATTTCACAATAATTTCTTACGTCAGTCACATGCTCAGAGTTGGGGTGTGACGGTGAAGAGTGGCAATTTGAGATAGCAAGAGCCTAATTCAATGTCACATGAGAAGTGAACATGATGAGTAGTAATGTTATAGAGCCAGTTCGATTGTGTGCTTGAGTTAAGGGTGATGAATGATGATGTTGTGGAGATAGTTAATCTGATTCACATGAGAGTTGATAATGATGAATGGTGATGCATGCTATGGAAGCTAACAGGTTTGATTCTGAAAGAGAGCTAAGAATGATGAATGATGATACTGTCGAGGTAAATATTCTAGCCCAAGCAAGAGTAAAGGAGTTGCAGTTAATGATAAAGATGAAGATTAGGGAAGACACCAATGCTAGGGAAGAAGGAAAGTACCAATATTGTGGATATGCTTGGAGAAGAAAATTTGTGAAAACATTACTATTAGTTATGAAAAGTATCTATTATGTGTGTTTTGAAAATCTAGTTCGTGAGAGTGTTCCCAAGGTTTGTGTTCCTATGAATGAGGAGATCATGTGTTTTCAAGATATGGTTTGTGAGAGTGTTTGCAAGGTTTGGTGTTCTTATAAATGATGAGATGCTTGCAGATGAGAAGATTGTGGATAGACTCCAATGAAGCTTATGACGTTTGATTGAGGTGAAGCTATAGGAAAATGGTTGTTTTGAAGAAATTGCAATGATGGTGGACTTTCATAGTTGGCACTCCATCAACGATCTTGTTTGGCAATAGATAAAGCATGAAGATTGATGAAAATGGTGAAATTTGTGTCAAGGTAGAGATTGTTGAATTTGACCGAAATTCTAATTATTATTAATTAATGTTAGTTTTCTATTTTGAGTTATCTTCCTATTCAATTTAGGTTTATGTTAGAGAATGATTGTGAGTATTTTCCAAGCAAATATTTTGGGTCATAAATATTTGTGTTAGACAAAAAGAGTTTGAGATATGAGAGAGATTTGATATTAGTACCTATGGGGGTTTAGTGGGAGCTCTCGTAAAGGTTTGGGAAAGATGTAAAATAGTAGTTAGGAAGTTGTGGAGTTATAGTTGAGAACCTTTATATATATTATCATGTAATCTTTATGATATAGTAGATCAATTCTCATCCATGATTCTTTTTTCCTCTAGTGTTTAAGATTTTCCTAGTTAAAATCATTTGTTTGTACTATTGCGCTACTCTAATTATTTTAATCATCTAATACTAGTTTATTTGAGGTGGGGATAATTTTTCCCAACAAATTTTTCACTTTATGTTAGAGTGTGGATTGCACTATGATTATTATTTAATTTGTGTATTTGTTCAAATCAAATATAGGATTGAAATATTTTTACTAGAATACATATTAGACTCTGAAGATCGGATATTTGTCACAGACTTAATTGTAATGAATATGATGGTCCATGCTCATGAGCATTCGTTTCACTTTAGGAATAAAGATAGCAACAACCCAATTAGCTAGTGTTTAGCACACAGCACCCAAATTATGTCCTCTGAAGGTGTGATAACATTACTAATCTATACATATATATAAGCATTAAGCTAAAAAAATTATTGGTGGGTTTGAAATACAATTTGTTAAAGAATTTTATGAAAATCTTTTAATTTTGGGACTAAAAATGAATTTTTTAAACAAAATAATTGTAATTTTCGAAATTTGAAGGTGGCTAAAGCCACCCCCAGAGTATAACATAGCTTTGCCTGGGTGTGTGTACGTGTATTATGTATGTGTGTGTGTGTGTGTGTGTATATGATGCACGTAGCTGCAAAGGCATGCAGCGTCCTGTCGTCGTTTTCTCTGACACAACTAAACTCTTTGTGCCCTTCTCCTCACTGCATTCTTTTGCTATTGTGATCATTTTCCGAGATCGCTAAGGCTGGGTGGAGAACTGTTTGTGAAAAAAAAAATGACTGTTAAGTGATATGAATAGGAGCAAACTTTCTTCGCCAGGAGCAAAAGATCTGAAAGACTTCCTTGAAAGTACACCTGATGAGGAGGACACAAATATAGATTCAGGCAACGCTCCACACACATCAAGGCAGCTACTTTTATGGTGTAACCGAAGTGCTACTCATAAGGAAGTTCCCCGGTGAACAGATACAAAATGAGATGCTCTTTCGTGCTTCTTGGGCTGCAGGGCCTGACGTTTGAATATGATTTAGACGTCAATGTCGAATACTGCTGGCGAGATAGAATGCTCCACTTGAGAGCTGCCATAGCATATACTAAATATCCGGATTTGGCACCGGTGCCGTCGCTATGGCGGCTTTTGAGAGAAAAGCTGATCAAGAATTCAGATATAACAAATAGAGTGATCAAGTTTGTTCAATCAGACAGGAGAGAGTTCTATTGCAACATTCCGACTGAATAACTGAAGGAATGCCTGATGAAGAATGTGGGGTTTAGGGTTGGAATCTGGATGAGAAGCTATCAATGTGTTGTGGCAGGCATGTTAAAGGCATCGCACAGTACACAAATGGACATCACTTCGCTGGGTTTTGAGATTTCATAAGATGAACGTCCGGATGAAGAAGTTCAAGTGTATCACAAGTGCGGCTTGTGGCACTCTCTGAGGGATGACGGTAATATTAAATTATTAATAAGTTTTTTTTTTATTTCCGTTATTATTTTAAAATTATATTTGTCGGTATATATTACAATATGAAAAACTTTCTCTCTCCTTTTCTTTTTTTTTAAATTTCAAGTTGCTGGCTTCCAGAATTCTGAAAATTGCGGCTCTCCTGCTCAGTGGGCGGCATTGCATTTGCATAGAGATTGTTTATCTTCCGGAATTTCTTCTTTCTGAGTTTTTTTTTTCTCTTCTCCCAAAAATATTTGGTTACTCATTTTTTTCGTTGGAGGGAATTAAAATTGATTGATTTTATTGTAATCTGCTAAAAGTTCTTTTTGTTTTAGTTTTATTAATTATGTGATTCATTGTTTGGTTTATTATTATCTGTTTTAAATATTCAAGCCTCTTATTCGAATGATGTAAAAATAATGGTGACAATGTAAATACTTGTCCCATCTTATCATTGTTATCAAGTCTACCATTCATTTTCTTCTCAATTTATTTCCGAAAGATACTTAATAATTACTTAGAGACATTGAAATGTTAAATAAATAAATTAAGTAGCACGGCAACTATATATCATGCTCCAACTTCTAATCTATATAAACAATTAAACATCGTTTGACACCAACTACCAAGGAAGTAGTCATTCAATTCATCTAACATCTTCATTTGGTTCAGCTTATAAAATTCATTGTGTTTTATTATTTATGTTTTAAGTTTGACGTAAACATGACATTGAGAGATTGTAAAAAATACAAAAGATTCATATTTATACAAAAAAGTAACATGATCATTTTAGAGAGATTTTCCCAATTCAAATAAGATTTTATAAGTATGAAAACATTTAAATCTTCAATATTGGTATACACACAGAAGTAGAGAAAGAGAATAAATTAGATTGGGATTATAAGTTGTAAGAAGAAGAAGGAGGAGGAAGATCAAGAGAACGAAGGGAAAAAAGCACGGAGTAATAAGAAGAGAAAGCGAAATAAAATTAAATAAATAAACTATATATACAAATATTATTTTATATTGTGATTTTAAGTGTTTTAATACAATTGAATTAATTTTAAAATAATTTATAATAACCAAAAATATATAAAATATGTTTATCAATCCATTAATACAATATACAACAATCAATCATTTTATATTTTAATCATTCAAGTCTCATATTCCAAATATTTTAATACATACAATAATTTATTACTAGAAATTTCTTATAATATGAAGAAAAATATATACATAAGAGATATTATTTATGATTCATCTCATTCAAAGAGCCACTTGTAGGCATAACATGTTATTCTTAGCCCCTATTTTTCTAAATTGAGTAGACTTGTTTTTTTCTTTTTCTTTTATGACAACATACTATTTTAGTTAAGCTAAATTGATTTATTTTTAGTGATTTATTTATAGATTGCCTTGAATTTCAGGTTGAAGATATAGATTAGGCCTTACTTTGTATATTATGTAAATGTTTAGAATTAGCTCAAATTTAAAAGTTGTTTTTGGAAGGTTTACCTCTTGCTTTTAAACAAAAACTTTTTAAAAAATTATACCAAAAACATTCTGATATCTTACTAAATGATTTGTCATATTTTTGGAGTGTTTTTACAAGGTTCAAAATAGTTAAAATGGTTTGAAATGCCTTGCAAATTTTTAATTTTTCATCTCCAAGCCTTACAATTTGAATCGATATTTTTTTACTATTTTCACTATCATACTCATGGGAACAAGGCAAGCATTCAAGCTTTCCCATTTGAATCGATATTTGAACTAATTTTTGTACAATTTAAATTGACTCTACAAAACTTTATTTCGCGAATCTAATCATGATTCTAATTGCATGCATTCTTGGACATACTAAAGGTTTGCAACTTTAGGCTAGCAAAATTGCATTTTGCATTATATTTTGGCAATTCGAATCAAAGTCTTCAAATTTAAACCTCACGACTCTACTTAATTTTCAAATTCTGAACTCGCAACCATGATTACACATTCAATTTTACACACAACAGTTAGTTTTTTTATTATGTGTTTTCATTTGCTATTGTGAGGTCCCACAGTGGCAGTAGATAAAAACGTGGTGAACAGTTTATAATGCGGAAATAACTTTGGATCTTGCCCCTATCTCGTTGGAGATGCAGGATA
>JANHAO010014799.1:0-15129 GCA_026873985.1 Saraca asoca
TTTGCATCCATTTCCTTTATATATATATATATATATATTGAAAGATTTTCATAATTTAAATTATCAAAATAAAATTAGAAAACTTCTCATTCTTCTTTCACTTGAATTGGAAAAGTTTTTGGGATTAGTTTGAAGATTTCTCACTAATTTAGAAATTATTGTGAAAATTTATACATAGTATTTTGGTTAAAAAACTATAACCAAGTATGATTGAATTAAAAAAATAGGTAATAATACTAGCCTTCCATGTAATCCCAATATGTATATCTCATTAAATTGTGTGCTTTTGAAAATATTTTCCGTTTAGCTTGATGTTGTGCCAAGTCTAAAATTGTTTGGATTTTCTTAATCTTAAAGGTTGAATGGGTTATGATATTTGGGTCATTTTGATATGTGTGATGCTTAATAATCATTGAATTTCTATCAACCAAGATGATTTCATAGAATTTTCTATCTCAATCAAAGGCCAATTGCAAGTGGTGCCAATTTTTTCGGAAAATTTTTGTGATAGCAGTCCTTGAGTTTTCATGCTAGGTTTTTGGTTTCATTTGGACAAGTCTTTGAACGCTATTTTTTTCGTGATATTTGGCGATGGTTTTATTTGGTTGGGGATCTGTTTTAGTTATGGATTTTGAAAATGATCCCCATTTGATCATTTGTTGAGATTTTCCTGTCACCATTTGCTAGAATTTGAATTTAGTGATAACAAAAAGCTTGTCATCGTCTTCTCCCCTAGTTATGTATGCCTATGATTTCTTTTAGTAAAGCTAAAGGAATTTGGTTGACAATTGCTTGCAAAGTTTTAAAGTTTTAAGAGAGAAATTGAAGTTTGTTGGATATAAAGCTTTGATTTGTTTTGAGGAGATTTGACTAGAAGAGGAAGCAATTTGCTTTCCTTTATTTTTGGGACCATTTGTTTTGGAGTTTAATCTAAAGGTTAATTCTTATGTTTTGATTTCTTTTTTCATGACATTATTTTTTCTGCAAAAATTCTCTAGTGAGAAAATCTAAAAGTAAATTTGAAGAACTTTTAATAAATTCAATTTGAAAATAAAAAAACAAATAAGATGACTTGCCACTTAGCAAGAATTTATTTTGATGTTAGATTTTTAATATTTTTTTTTTTTTGCAAAACATCCTTGATAGATTGACAGTCTACCCCAAATAGTAAATTTTTGATTTAGCAAATCACTTTAAAACTTTTATATGCATAAAAAGATTGCTAAATTTTCCTTTTTAAAAGCTCAATAATTTTGTTAAGCAGAACTCTAATGTTTGGATATAAACACAACTACTTGCTCTTTGTTATTTTTAGTTTGTTTCAAAATTCTACCATAACCTAAATTTGATGCATCGGTTTTAACAAATTTACATGCCGAATGATCATAAATATGTAAGTATGGAAGACATTTGACTTGGGACTTAACTTTTTTTGACAATATTTGCTTGGACATTTGTCCATAGAGAAGGAGATCTTTTCAACCGATTATGAAGAGGTTGAATGACACTTGAAAGTTAAGGAAAGAAATGTAAAATGTAATTTAAACATCTAAAAATTTTTAAAGATGGGTTTAATCAAGAGTTTGATTTGAAAATTTTTTGGTAAACTAAATTACTCTTTCTATTGAGGTTATAGTTCTTTGAAAAATATAATATCCAAGAAATCGAATTTTTGTCTGAAAAAGGCAAATTCTTTTCTTTCAAATTGCTAAACTATTTCTTTGGATAATCTCTAGAAAGATGTTTAGGTGTTTGAAATGTTGATCTAAATTTTGAGAAAAAATCAAAACATCATTAATGTAAATAATGATGAAATTTGTAAAGGGATGATAGATATCATTTATAATCTTTTAAAATTCTAAGAGAGCATTTTTAAGACTAAAAGATATTACATTCCATTTGTATTAACTGAATAGGAAAGCAAAACAGTCTTATATCTATCATCATGTTTTATTTGAATTTGCCAAAAATTAATTTTATATCAAATTTAGAAAATATTTTGCAGAATGTAAACAGTTTAATAAATCATTTTTGTTTAGAATTAGATACATAATCCATTGAAGAGCTTAATTTAGAGGCTTGTAATTGATTACAAGGCTTGGAGTCCTTCATTTAATTTCTGCATTTTTATTTATATAAAAAGCAGAACATGCCCAAGAACTTTTAGATTTTCTTATAATCCCTTTAGGTAAAAGATCATCAATTTTTTTTTATTTTTTGTAAAAATCCAAAAGCTCTTGATTCATCTATATTAAATGAGCTTTAGTTGGAATTTGTTTATCTGAAAATCCTTTTCATATGGTAAATCTACTATATGTTGCTTTCTTCTCCAAAATGTGTTAGACATTTCAAAACATATTTGGATTTATATTTTATTTGCTAAGATTTGAATTTTATTTTGAACAGTTGGAGTAGCCAATTGTTGTTTATCATTTTGAAGAAAATTTCTCTAGAAAGATAGTTTATTTGATTTATTTTATTTTTAACAAGATTTAAGTATTTGAAAATGGGGTTTTTTAACAAATTTGAAAAAAAAATTATTCTAAACTCTCCGTTTCTATTTCTTCACTAGATATTAAAAATGACATGATCTACTAAATAAAAAGAGAATTCTACTAATCATATCCTTAACTAGTAGAAAATTTGTATTAATTTTGTAAGAATCAATTTCTAAAACAACATTAGGAAGTTTAAAATTAGTCTTAAGTTCAGATGCATTTTCTCATATCTAAGACCTTCTTTATTTTTTTCAAAATATTTTGTTGGTATTAATCATTCTTGAATACAATTAAAATCAGCACCTATATCGAACACATCTATTGTCTTAACTGTATACTCCTATTTGACAATGAGTTTTACAATATACCATTTTTGGATTTTTAAGGTAGGTTTAAGTTTGAAAACATTGTCATTAAATTTAATATTTTTATCCTCTTTATCTTCCTTATTTTTCCCTTTTTGAAAATTCAAAAACATTTGATTAAAACAATTTTATTATGATTTCAAAAATTTTAGTTCCTCTTTTAGAATATTTACTTCAGGTTGTAAATCTTACAGGGTAATAAGTTTACATTTTTATGATTTAAATCTATTTGAAATATTTTCAAAACTATAGTTGTTAATTGTTGGTTGTTTACTTGAAGTTGATGGTTTCTCTAGAGTTTTTTTAAACTCTAGGAGGTAACTTTTCTTTTTATCATTATTTGGTAATTTACAAATAAAATCAGATAGAAGTTCTTGCTTTATAGAGAGAACATTTAGATTGTTAATTTTTTCAAATGAGATTGATTTTCACATTTTGAAGAAGAACAACAGTCATTTTCTTTGATTTGATTAGTTTCTTGAACTTGTAACTTGCTCTTCATTTGCAGAGGAATCTTCCTCTATAGATTTTTCAGCAAGTAAATTGCTAATTTGGTTAAAGGTATTCTTATCAAGTTCAAGTTTTTTTTTTTATTTTTTCTTTAGTCTATAATATTTAGTAATGTGACTAGGCCTATTACATCTAAAATAGACTAGTTTTTTATCTAAGTTTGTTCAAGGAGTATACTTAGGTTTCCTAGTATATTTCTCCCTTGTTTTATTCCTACATATTTGAGGTCTTGGATTGGTTTCTGCTTGTTTTTTCCTATGTTTATGTTTTGGCTTGTAGGTTTTTGGATAGGTAAAACCAAATTATTTATAAAAGGAACCTAATTCCCTTTCTGTTGAGAGCTCTCTCTTTAACCAACTGCTTATGAATTTTATCTTCCTAATAAATTTTGAGAACTACTTTTTGGACATATACCATAAGCTATCCATAGGTAAGTTGTTTGTATATGATAATCCCATTGAATTTATTTCTAATTTTCTCTCTAATCTTGTCATCTAAGGATCTGGGAAGACTAGTTAGGAATTTCTCTTTCGAAAAAGGCATGTTATTATCAAACTTTGAGTATATTTGTTTAAAAATTCTCATACCATCTAAAATTTGAAAGGGTTTAACACCTAAGATTTAATAGTAATTTGGCTGTTTTATTCTTCTATAGGCTAGGATCTCCTATGAAGTGTTTGATAATTATATATATTAAGGTATTTACAATATTAAGAATGAGTTGACCATTTAATTTTAACTCTCCTTGACTATCTACTTTGAAAGAATTATAAACTTGTTGTCTTTCAAAATTGGTGAGGTGTTTATCCCACAATTATTTGAGTTAGCCAGTAAATATGCCAAGTAGGATATGAATGGTTGTCATTATCAAACTTTGAGTATATTTGTTTAAAAATTCTCATACCATCTAAAATTTGAAAGGGTTTTACACCTAAGATTTAAAAGTAATTTGGCTAATTTGTTCTTGTATAGGCTAGGATCTCTTATGAAGTGTTTGATAATTGTATATATTAAGGTATTTACAATATGAGGAATGGGTTGACCATTTAATTTTAATTCTCCTTAACTATCTGCTTTGAAAGAATTATAAACTTGTTGTCTTTCAAAATTGGTGAGGTGTTTATCCCACCATTATTTGAGTTAGCCAGTAAATATGACAATTAGGATATGAATGGCTGCCATGTCGTCACATCCTTGCATTGTTTGGTAGGTTATACTAACCATAATCATTTATTATAAAAGTTGGATAGTTTTATGCTCAGATTTGCAATCTATGTTCTACTCATAAATGTTATTCTCGTTATAAGAGTTTTGAACAAGGGATATTTGAGGTTCTAAAGTATTTTGGAAATTTAGTTGTCTAGACCTTTAGGTTACTAAAGTTTTGAGAGTTTCGACTTTTGGTTCCTTATTTTCTAGGTATGTTTTAGAAGTTATTTCAAAGCCTTTATCTAAAGCTTAGACATTTTAATTAAGACTATCTCCTAAAGGTGATGCAGGGATAGTTAGGTTTCTACCTAATTTTTTATCTAAATCTTCAGTCATTTGACTAATATTTACTATTTCTATTCTATTTGGAAGGTTAATCCTATGAGATCTATTTAATTTTTTTTGCTTATCTAGATGGATATTATAAGGTTTAAATAGAGATTGTTCTATTTGTTTTAGATTATTACTTGAACTAGACGCTTCTCTTATTTGAATAGGTTCACTAATGATATGTTGTCCTAAGGTTTGAAGGTACTTATTGGTGTAGTTGTTTTGTTACATTAGAGATTGCATATCCCTTGAAGAAATGTGTTTATTTTGGTTCTTAATTTTAAAAGGAGTTGCTATCTCTAGATTTCTAGGATCTTTTGTTTCCATGACAAAGGATTTTAAAGGAGGGATGTAATACTCCAAATTTTCTAAAAGCAATTTTGGTAACGAAATAGAGAAATTAAAAATTTTAAAGAATTCAAAATTATAAATATAAGGTCACGGGAGGCCTAAATATAGTAGAAATAAACTATATAAAATTTTAAAAATATTTCAAAGATCGAATTATTATTATGAATGTTCAAAGAATAAAAATTCATATTTTTGAGATTTAATTTCCACAAAATTTTAAAAATATTGAAACTATACTTATGAATATTGAATAGGCACAAAAATAGAGTCGTTATAAATGTTTTAAATTTACCAAATTTGTATTATAATTTCATGGTCATTAGTGACTAATAAATACATTAAATTTGAGTTTAAAATGAAAGATATAAGAAAATTACTAAAAAGAAAAAATTATTAACTTTTAGTTATTAGAAAGTTGACCTATCTTTTCCATTTTGCCCTTTCCTTAGTCAGCTCATCTTTTCCTTCATCTTTAACTTCAGATTATACAAGTTATACAAATTTTTCCTTATTCTCTAAGTTGCCTTCTCTCTCTACCCTTACTCTCTCGTCCATCAAGTAAGTTCGTTGATTCTTCTTATTATTTTTATCAAATTTTTACTGTTGAATTTTCATTTCTTCCTCTTTATTTTGATATCAAAATCATGTTAATTCATTTGATAAAACTCAAGTTATGAAATTTTTAAGTTAGCAGTTACTATTCATGTCACTGTTTACTTCAATAACCCATACCAATTTTTTTTGAAGTTTTAAAGCTTAAATCTTGTATATTTGGCATGTTTTTATATAAGGAAATATAAGCAAATGATATCTAATTATTTTCTAGAAGAAAAACATTGAAATAATCAGGGAGCTGACATGTTTTTCTTTTTGTTTATGGAAAGTGTTAAGGATTTCTAGTAGGATCAATAGTGATATGGTATATTTAGCCTACATGTGAGTAACTTTTACTATTCTTGTGAATTAATATATGTTTCTTACTTGTGATAATATTTGATGGTAGTGGATGGAAATGAATTTTGTGATTGTGAGGCATAATTTGTGATTAAATGAATTGACTAATAAAATGATTCATCTGTGACTAAAACAGTTAAGTTTAGTGTGTGCTAGAGCAATCAAAACATGTTGTGATGATATCCTATAGTGTATAGTTGAATTGGAAGTTAAAATCCCTTATTTTCTATTATTGCCTATAATTTCTATTTATGTGAATCAAATCATAGCTTTTTAAACTAAACTCATGATCATGTTCATAAAAATCCAGTAGCTTTGCTTTTATAATTTGAATCAAAATTTGAACTAGATTTGTGCGATTCAAATTGAGATCTTGCCTACCCCATTTTCTAATTCGATCGCAATGCTGATCATGTTTGTAAATGAACTTCTTGAATGATTGCACATTTTGGTGAGTAGACTTACATTTCTCATTTATTTTCTTGGAGTCGAATCGAAACTTTCATACTTGAACTCTTTGATTCTGATCATGATTATACTTGAATTTCTTCAACAATCCTGTTTTTCTGATTGCATCTTCAAAAATTTTCATATTTTTTAGCATAACTTCTAGTCTTTCTAAAATATTTCCTATTCTCTTAGTTTAATCTTATATAAACACTACTAAATTAAGTATAAAGATTAAGAACATTTAAATAGATAATTGTAATATAATATCATTGAATTTGACAATTGGCTATATATATTATTAATATGAAATTAATGAAAATAGTCATATGATGAAACAAAGAATGCAAGGTGCATTGGCAAACAAAACATAATTCTTGTGACTCGGATTGTGGCTAAATGAGAATGATATGATATAGTTGTTGTGAAAATCATATTTGCTTAGTGTTTATTATTTTTCTTAAGATTCGAAATGGAACATGATATTGTGAATAATGATGGAATGAATTGATGTGATCATGATGATGCATTTATTATGGAATTGATATCATTGATTATTTGAAAGCCCTTATGAGGCTTGAAATATGAATGATAGGTTATGATGAGGAATAATAAGTTGAATCCTAGATCCGTGCATTTTAAAATGATTTGTAGAGTAAGATTGGCTTGGAAGGATAAAGATGGGTTTGTGAAAGATAAGGCTAAATCGAAGTAATAAGGAGATTTATGATTATTACTATATAATGTTTGACTTGTTTAAATTGTCACATGAAATAATGAGATATGATGTTATGAGATTAAAATATATGATGAACTAAAAATGGTGGATTGTGGTTATGAGAGTCCAATTTGATATACTAGAAAGACTATGATGTGATCATTCTCATAGATAGATTCCTATTATTCATTATTTGCTTGTAAAAGTTTCATAAGAAATGGCTATTCAATTGAGGTATGGTTGCTTGTATAGACATATGTATTTCTTATTGGTTGATTAGGACATAAGTTTAATATATTTTATTCACTAAGTCCTAGACTCATTCTTTTGTGGATTACTTTTTAGATTTTCAAGACATTGTTGCCAATCCTACCCTTACAAAGTAAGAATGGATAACAAATCAATGGAAATCACCACTGATACTTACACCACCATAGTTTCAAGTCCCATAGGATCATATTAATCAAACATCCAGTTTTTTTTTATCCTGAATTTGGCAGCTTTCCAAGTTCTTTATGATGTTGAGATTATCCCACTAGAATCACCCAATATACTTTTAATGATAACCCTTAGATGGTTTAACCCTTAAAAAGGTTTGTCATCAATAACAATTTTGTTGCCCTTATTTTTGAAAAACTTGTAAATAGAAGGCCTGCAGGGTTTGGTTTGGTTAACCTATGCTTTTCATGTTATGGTAAGACATAGATTAATCAAATTTCTTTTAAATATTTTGTTTAGGAAGTACATAAGGTAGTTTAGGATGGTTCCTAGGTTTTTAGGGAAGGTTGAGAATATTTTGTTTCTGAACAATTTGTAAGAATCTAGTACAATCTAGTAATGCTAGCATTGGCCAATGTAAATTATATAATATATGTATATATTTTCTATGAACTTCTCTGTCTTTATTGAGTTCACTTTATTCTAATTAGTCACTTGATTATCATTGGGAAAATACTAAGATGACTATAACAAGACTATATGGTAAAGGCTGGTGAGTATTCAAATAAGAAATGATATTCATGTTGGTCATGATCAAGATTTTTGGATTGTGACAAGGGAGTTCTAAGACTACATGATCTCATTTTAAAGTTGTCCAAGCACTTACCATATTAAAAAAAGATAGTCTATTTATTTCTTTTTAGCATAAACTTTGAATCAATCCAAAAAAGGAATATTTATCTTGAACTCCTTAATAAATTTCATCTATCTATTATGAATTTGTTTTTTCTTAATTCATTGATATTTTTCTGAGAACCAAGTTCTTTGCAGGATATTTTCCTCTAAGTAGAAATCCTCTTTTAAGGATTCTAAATATGTTTGGGAAGGGATTTCTTAATTTTCTATTGGTTATCTACCAGGAGGTTTCAAAATTCTTGAATTCTGAAAGTTGTAGAGCTTGTATTGAATTATATAGGTTATTACTAAAGAAATTAACTTAACTATCACATTGTAACTAATTAATTTGGTATTTAAAACTAACATTTTATCTTGTGTGTTTCTCTTAAAGAAAAGGAGATATTAGGATAGCAGTTGAAGTATATCGATCCTTAAGTTTCTATGGGTTATAGTAGAGAAGCATCAAAGTCTAAATGCTTAGCATCTCTAAGACACAATAGGATTATCGTATTTAACCTTAACCAAGTCATAGGCTTAATAGCTACTTTGACACAACTAAGATGCAGAAAGTTGTATTTTTGTTTTTGTTTTGCTATATCCTTCCCAAAAAGAAAAGTAAATTCTTCCGATAAGGGATTAGCATTTAAAAAGTTTTCTTTAGTCTTTATAAAAGAGGTTGATTTACGGAAAAAATTTGAATTGGATTTGCAAAGCTTTTTATCATGTATTCTAGGCATTTCTTAATCATCAATTTGCTGATTTATATTTTCAAAATCAGCTTGTTCTTTAAAAATTAATTTTGAATCATATTTAAATTTGATTTTTTGAAGAAGATCTAGAAAATGAAAAATGTGAAGACAAGGAATAGGACATAAAAGTAACAATAGAGCACAAATAAACAGATAAACAAAACTTATCAACTTTCCTCTTCGCCTTTGTATCACAACTTTTAGGTACAATAAAGATAATAATACGGACCACAAATTATAGTTACTAAATGAATTAAATACTAATATTTCAACATGAATAGTTTCTCTAGCCACGAGAGCATGGGAGATAGAAATTATCTCTTGCTCAACTTAACTCAAAATAGGGACACATTCCTTAATGAACCTATGTATCATAGTGAATTAACAACCATCCTGATCATTTTTATGTTCAAACATCAATATAAACTTTATATAACAACAATAATTTCTAATTCATATAATTATGCTTATTTCACTTAGGTTTTGGCACCAGAACTGAAAGAGGCCCTTAAAAAAAACTAACTTAAAATAAGCACGGATCATAGTAGGATAACACAATAAGATATGCAAAAGTAAAATTTTATTAATTTGAAAGAGAAAAGCTTAATATTTGGGCAAAGCTCCAAAATAATAGCTCCAAAGAGAGTTAGAAGAGGAGTGGTAGCTAAAGCTACCTTACATTTGGGATAGATGACGTATTTATAGAAAACTTCAGAATTTGTAATAGTACCTGAACAGTTTATTGCCACAGTGTACAATAAATTTTTAACTATTTGCTACAGTGGAAAGTGGCTACAGTGTGAAGCTACAATAAGTTGCTATAGTGATTTACCACAAATCTTTATCATTTTGTCTCTGATAGCATCTTTTCCCTTTTGACTTCTTTTCTTAAAGTTGTTAGGCTGAAAACATTTTTGTCTTCTTATACTGACACTTCATTTGAATTTAAATTTCAATTTGGATTGAATTTCAACTCAATCACTAGACTGAGCCTTATTTCTTTTGAGTCCAAAATAGTCATCCTTATTTGATTAGGCAAAATCTTTCGACTCATCTATTGAGTTGGATGAGTTAGACTTAGCCTTATTTCTTTGAGTTGAATAGGCATTTCTTGAAGCTTGTCAACAAACTCTTACTTGCTTGAAATTGTTACTAAGGAAGTTGTAATACAAGATTTATCTTACAGAAATTGGCTTGAGCCAACCCTAGAATTTTTATGGAAAGAAGGATGAACCTCAATCCATTTAGTGATTTCAAGCTTATGAGCTCTGTGAGCTTGGTTGTATGAAGCCTACCATTTGACTGCTCTAACTATTTGTACAATTGGATCATTAGAATTATGGTTCTCCCTGAAGTATTGATAGTTTCAGAAATAGATTCATAATAAACAAATTTTGGAATAAAATTAAAGAAGCATTGGAAGACTTCTATAATTTAAATTATTAAAACAAAATTGGAAAACTTCCATATGTATATGGGATCTATTAACATCAATGTAAGAATGTAAACCATTAATCTGAATTGTTGACAATGGATTTTGGTTTAGTCAAATCCCAGTCAACCAAAGTAGTTCTTGAGACCCCAAATTGTAATCTGATTGAGTGAATGATGTAAAATACAGAAAATAGAGAAAAGTAGGAAGAATAAGAAAAGCACTGAGGATTCTTAACATGGTTTGGTGAAAATCAGGCAGCATTGATCCCTATGTCCACAGTAAATTTTATTGCTCTATGAAAATTTTTACAGAGTTTCGGTATGATTTCTAAACTTACCTTACAATGATCTTCCTCCTCTTATTTATAAAGGCTAGAAAGATACAAATATAAATTTACAAGTTGTAATTCTATTACATTAAATAATAAATGTATAAGATAGTTTAGACTACTACAAAATGACTTTTACAGGTTGATTTATACGGATAGGCCCTACAAGCTGCATTTTGCAGATTGGCACTGTGAGTTGTTTGTATGGATATTTACTTTCGATCTTGGCTAGGGCAAGCTTTTAGTTGGGCGAGATACTGTGTGCAATGAGCTTTGTCCAGGATCGCTATTAACCTTGCCCAGGGATGTCGAGTTCACACTTGCTGATGTAAGCTCGCATTGGGTGAACTATTGGCTATGCAAGTTAGTCTTGTCTCTAGCGTGTTTGGCCTTATCCTATTACCCGGGGCTCACTACTCGTGTCCTAGTAGTCTAACATCTTGGCTTAATGTCCCGATCTTATCTCCTTATTACCTAGCTATTTGAGCTCGTTCCTTAGTGACCTGATGTCTTGGCTCATCGACCTTAAGCTGGTGCGAGCTTAGCCTTCACTGGTTGGACTTACATGTTAGGATTTTGTTAGACTATTTTACACTCTATCAAAAAACACCTATAATATTAGCCCCTAGCTCATAGTTTGCTTTGTGGACTAGGAGCTAGAGCTTGCTAGCAAAAACTTGTATGTGCTATTTGTAGCATTGTCATTTCAGGCTTCCATCTCATTAGTTTTTTTGTGTGTTGAGTTTAACAGCTAGTGGACCGTATGAAAATTGTGACTGAGCGAGCTCATAGGGGATGTTGAGATATGTTGCATATGTGCTTAGCCAACATTCTCATTATTCAGGCTAGTTGGTGTATGCAGCTTTGCCAGTAATCTTATTGCTTAATTCTATAGCAATTTTATTGCTTAGTGAAATAACAATCTTGTTGCTTAATTCCATGGCAATCTCATCACTTAGTGAGACAACAATCTTATTGCTTAGTCTCACAGGATCTAGTTGCTTAGTGGAAAGCTAATCTTATTGCTTAGTTTCAAAGTAACTTTATTAGTGGAATAGCAAGTTTGTGTATGATAGCTCGTTCATAAAACTCAGCTATATCTCTTATCAGTAACTTGTACAGGCTTTTATACAGCTTTTCATCTTTACAAAGTCCCATTAAGATTGCCATCAGGATATTTTCTTTTGAGGGATTCTTTACGGAATTGGCCTTATGCCTAAACCTAGTTATGTAATATTTTAATGACTCATGTCTATGCTAGAAGATCATTACGAGGTAGCAAGGAGGTGCGAGTTGCTTGTTCAGTGCTCGGTAGTGGTTCATGAATTTCCTTTAACACTCTTCCTAGTTGTTAATGCTATGAGCTGGGAGGATTTTAAATCATGCTTGAGGTATGCCTCCTAGTATAGTTAGGAAGACATGACATTTAACTAGAGGATCAGTTGTTTGGAGATTCATCTGGACATTGAATGCATCCATGTGGTTGTATGGATTGCTATCCCCATCGTATGATGGAATCATAGGGATTTTGAGTTTGTGAGGGAAAGGTAGTGCTTCGATCTTTTTAGAAAAAGTCAAGCTCTCCTCATAGCAAGTTTGATCATCTTGAGCTTAAGGGCACTCCTCTAGCTACTTTATCCTCAAAAGGAGTTCCTCCATCGTTAGGCCTTTTGCTTTAGGCAACTGGCTGGGAGATTGTTGGTTCATTTTTTCTTGGTCATAGGAGTAGCGACCTGAAGTGTGTCCTTGATTGGTCTTATGTGAGCTCTCAACTCGATGTGAGCTCCTACATCACTGACTATCATGATTCTCATGTGTTTAGCGAGCTCTTGACTTCATTCACTGATTGCTAGACTGAGCAGAATTAGAATACTAACTCATTCGTCTAATTGACCTTTCTTCCTAGACTTCCTCACACAACTACTGGAGTTGTGCAGCGATCTTAACCTATTTTTATGCACCTAAGGTTTGAGCATGTGCCAACATTTTGACTACCTCAGCCAACTCTCTCACAATATTCTTGAACGTTTGCTAGGGCTGGTAAGGTGTCTCTGCTTCATCAATCCGGAGAGCAGCAACAAGTTGATGGTGAGTCTCGGAGGGTAAATCGACCGTGAAACCAGTAGTAGAAGTGTTTTTTGGTTGAAAAATCGGAATGCTTGAACTTCAGGTGGTTCTTCCTCCAACCATCGCAATTGAATAGAAAAATGAACCAAACAATAGACAATCCCCATAGATAGTGCCAAAATATTAATGATGGATTTTGATTCAGCCAAATTTCAGTCAATTAGAGTAGTTCTTGAGATCCTAAACTATAAATCGATTAAGTGAATGATGTATAAATGTAGAAAACGGAGAAAGAAGAGGAAGAATAAGAAAAGCATAGAGGATATTTAACATGGTTAGGCAAAAATCAGGCGGCACTAGTTCCTATGTTTACGATGAGTTTTATTGCTATGAGGAAATTTTTACAGAGTTTCAATATGGTTTCTAAACTTAGCTTACAGTGATCTCTCTCTTTTTATTTATAGAGGCTAGGAAACTATAAATGTAAATTTATAAGTTTTAATTTTGTTACATTAGAAAATAAATGTATAAAACAATTTAGACTACTATAAAATGGTTTTTGCAGGTTACTTTCTGCGAATTGACCTTACAAGCTGCTTTTTGTAGATAGGCACTGTGAGCTGTCTATGCGGATGTTTACTTTCGGTCTTAGCTATAGCGAGCTTCTAGTTGGGTAAGATGTTGTGTGCAGTGAACTTTGTCTAGGATCGTTGTTAACCTTAGCCAGGGATATCGAGCTCACACCTGGCGATGTGAGCTTACAATGGGCGAACTGTTAGCTACACAAGTCAGTCTTGTCTTTAGCGTGCTTGGCCTTGTTCTGTTACTTAGGGCTTGCAATTCGCATCCTAGCGGTTTAACATCTTGGCCTGGCGACCCAAGTTCATTTCCTCGTTGCCTAGTTATTTGAGCTCGTTCCTTAGCCACCTGATGTCTCAGCTCAACGACCTTAAGCTGGTACTAGCTGGGCCTTCGTTGGTTGGACCTACTTATTAGGCTTTTGCCAACCTATTTTGCACTATGCCGAAAAATACTTATAACATTAATAAAATTTGAAAGTTAAAATCAATTCGTTTTAGATAATTTCTATATTATATGTAACTTACTTGCCTTCTCAATTGATGTATTAAATAAAAATACTTATATCTTTACTTAGGATGATAATGGGGCAAAATAAGAATAGATTAAGCTTTCTTTATCTTGTCCCCACATGTAGGATAAATTGTTGCCCCATCCTAACAATCTATAGCGCCCCACAAGAAAAATCAAAAAAGTTAAAATTAAAAAAATACATAAAAATAAAATAAATTTAAATATTTCAAATCCACACAATCAATAAAATATTACAAAATAAATCTAAAATCATGCATAATATCATAGGATAGGTATAAAATTATACATGATTTAGTCAAACAATCTCAAATTGAAAAAATAAATAAAAAGTTAGAAAATAAAGGATATAGTCAATTTTTTAAATGTATTTTTAATAATTAAATTATAAAATGATCAACAATAATATATAAATATGCTTATTCTATAAACGTAAAATTATAATTTTATATTCTTACTGCTTCGCGAAGCAAAGCAGTTTAATATTATTCTGTCCTTAACATTTGCATCGAATTAAAAACTTGTCATGTGACTTGTCCCATGGAGCAAAAATCATATCATATTCGTGTTCAATCGAACAACATTCGTGAGACAATTACTAAAACCGAAATTTTGTCACTCCTATTATTAATATTCTAAAACAATCTTTTTTAATAAGGAATATTACAAAGGATCATCACTAGACAATATATACGCTAAACATTAAATAAAAATATTCACGTAATTTGACAATTTGATAATCACTTAGTTATATTATGCCATACCTTTTGTTAAAATATTAAATAAAAATGCTTAATTTATTACAGATAAAATATTTTAGAAATATATTGATAATATAAAATTAAAGATCTATTATCAAGATAGATAAAAGAAATTGCAGTAATAGGACAAACTAAATTATTTGCAACTATAAAATTAAATTATAGTAAAAAAAATTGTAAC
>JANHAO010014800.1:0-15129 GCA_026873985.1 Saraca asoca
CTTAATGATTTTCTTGGGTTTATATTATGATGAATGTTTTTCATAATGTTATACTCTGTCTCAAATTTTGACTTGTTGATTATTACATTTATTGATTTGCTTTCTTGATAAATTGAAGTTTTTGAACTATTAGATTGTTTTTAAACTATTGATTATATTTTCATAAATGCATGTTCCACTACTTTTAATCTTGAACATAAATTGCAAATGAGATTTTGGTTTTTCTCAGGGATTATTTGCTTATTGAGTTTCTATGAAACACACCCTATTTTATTTCTTATTTTTTAGAGCTTGAGGCCATTCCCACAATTCACCATCATCCACCGATCTAGAGTTTGCTCCTTACTTATGGAGTTTAAAGGTTATTGATGGTGTGATTTTGACAATTGGTATAGTTTAGTTGTGCATGTAACTAGTCTGGTTGTTGCCTAGTGGGTTATAGGTACTATGTTGTCTGGGCTTCTATAGTCTTGATTTATGTTGTATAGGTTATGTATAGGGTGTGTAGCCCTTATCTATTGTACTAGCCTAGTGCCCTGGGGTCCGAGAAATAGAGAAAACTCTATTGGATTTTTGTTGGAAATCAAATGGAGTAATTTGGTAAATACATTTTTCTAGTAGCATATCATGTTATAGTTGTGTCACATTAAGAGTGTTATTACATTGTTAGGCTTGTAGAAGATTTTCTGATGGTGACCTTTTATGTTAGTCATGTGTCGTGATTAAGGCATGACAAAGTTAGTATCAGAGCATGATCTAGAGTCTAGGCACATGATTAGGGTTCTCCAACTACCAAATTAGGATAGACGTGTCGAGTTCGTGTTGGTGTGCTTGGAAGCATAAAACATCAATAAGGATATGTTGATGCCCACACCATGAAATATGTTGAAAATTTCCATAATTTCTAAATCTTTTGTTTCTACTCATATACTTATTTGAATCTTGCCTAAATAAATCTTTTTGTTTGATAATAAGGAGATGTCACCCAGGACTAGATTTTTGGCTCATATTGGACATCGATTTGAAGTAACATCAGAGAAAGCTTTGCATGAATTATCTTTTTCACCATTACTACCTCAAGGTAGAGGTAAAGCTAGGGGCTGAGGTAAGGTTGCACGTGAAGAAGTGCAACCAAAGACTTTCCATCCTGAAATAGATGTTCTGTCCATTTTTGGAGCCTCAGCCAGCCCTTCCACTTCAGATGCCCCAGCATGGGCCATAAATTTACAAAGAGCCATCAATGAGTTCATTGATGAACTAGCCCAATAGAGACTTCAAAGGTAGAGGCAGGAAGGGCCAAAAACATATTTGCCTCCATCCCTTTCACCTCCTGTAGGGCCAACCCCTATGAACTTGAGAAATTATTTGTAGGAGTTTCAAAAACTCAAGCCTCACCGATATCTAGGCATTGGGTCATTAGTAGACCCTTTTCTATTTCTAGACCAGATTGAATGGTTGTGGCAGGTCCTTGAATGTTTAGAAGACATTGCTATAAGGTTAGTCAGATTCTAGCTAGATGGATCCACTGCAAATTTATAATGAGGTTAGGAAAACTATGGGTTAGCAGGGGATAGATCAAACATGTGGGAAATGTTTCATACTACTTTCTTGCAACAATTCTTTTTGAAAGGATAACGATATGTTAAATTGTAGGAATTCAATAATTTAAAACAAAAAGGATTGACAGTTTTTGGATATGCTATCCAGTTCCTCCACCTATTATAGTTTGTAAGACATATGATCCTAATGAAAGGGGACAAGTCCAGGAATTTTGTTGATAGCCTTAACGATAATTACTTCAATGTTATTCAAGTCTTCGGGGCCACCACATATGAGTAAGTGTATAATCGAGCCATAGAGCTGGAAGTGAGATTTATGGAAAGGAAAAAGGAAAGAGAAGCTTAAGGCAGTACAAGAAAGAAATCCAAATTTAAGGGTGTCAGTGGAGATTTTAGAAGACCATCATCCTTATCTTCTAGTGCACCTCCCTTTCGAAGGCTAGATGTACAACTTCCCTCATGGAACCTCGGGCATGTGTAATTTGAGTAGGAGACCAGCAAGTGCTACTTATTTGAGTCATCGCACTTTTGGAGATCTAATTCAAGTCGTCCTATTCTAGTTAGACCTGAGACACTAAGATCATGTTAGAGCTATGGGAAAATTCATTCAGGAATGTGCAAATGAGAGCTTGCTTTAGATGTGGTTAGATGGGCCATATAGTGAAGGATTGTCCTTATCCAATAGCCTTAACTAGTAACATCAGGGTCACGGGTGCATTAGGAAATGTCTTGCCTCGATCTGTAGCATTTACGAGATCCCTACTATTTGAGTTTCCTGGGAGAAGTAGAGGTAGAGGATCTATTAGTAAAGGTCATGATAGTGGATATGAAGTTACTATATGAGTATACGCCTTGACTAGGCAGGATGTCCAAGCCTCTAGTGCCGTAGTTACAAGTACTTTATCGGTTGATTGTATTCTAGCTTATGTGTTATTTAATCTGGGTGCAACTCACTCATTTATCTCTACCCATATAACATTACAACTTGTTAGATCCTGACTCCCTTTAGAATCATAATTGTTGGTATCTACTCCTTTGAGCCAAATACTAACTACTTGTGATATGATTTCTTCTTATAAAATTAATGTGTGTGGAACTATTTTACTTGTAAATTTGATTATGTTGAACATGGTTGATTTTGAGGTTATCTTGGGTATGGATTGGTTATCAACACATCATGCATACATTGACTATCATAATAAGCTAGTTAGTTTACATGTAACAGATAGAAAAGTCCTCATGCTCTAAAGAGATAGGAGTGATGTTCCTGTTAACCTTATTTCTACCTTAAGTGCTTGAAAAATGATAAGGAAAGGATGTGAGGCTTATTTGATTTATGTCTGGGACATAGAACTAGTGGAGCAAAAGGCAAAAAATGTACCAATGGTTTGAGAGTTCCTAGATGTCTTTCCTCAAGAACTACTTGGGATACCACTAGAATGAGAAGTTGAATTCTATATTGACATTGTTCTTGGAATTGACCCCATTTCTATCCCACTTTATCAGATGGCACTAGCTGAATGGAAAGAGTTGAAAGTGTAGCTACGAGATTTAGTTGACCCAGTTCTTCACTGTAGGAAACTCTTGTGTTATTTGTAAAGAAGAAGGATGGAACTTTAAGATTGTATATTGATTACAGGCAATTAAATAAAGTTATAATGAAAAATAAATATCCACTGCCAAGGATTAATAACCTATTTAATCAACTCCAAGCTGCCCAATACCTTTCTAAGATCAATTTATGTTCAAGCTATCATTAGTTATGAATCTAAAAGGAGGATATCCCAAAGATTGCTTTTCACACTCAGTACGATCATTATAAATTTCTGGTAATATCTTTTGGATTGACTAATGCTCTCGTAGTTTTCATGGATTTGATGAACAAGATTTCCAACCTTTCCTAAATCAATTTGTAATCGTGTTTATTGATGATATCTTGGTGTATTTCCATAGTGACTAGGCTCATGATAGCACCTTAGGATAGTTTTGCAAACTCTTAGAGAGCATTAATTGTATACTAAATTTTCAAAATATGAGTTCTGGCTGTCCAGTATAAGTTTTTTGGGACACATGTTTCCAAGGAAAGTCTTAGTGTGGATCCAGGAAGGTAGAAGCGATCTAAAATTAGCCTAGGCCAACCTTAGTGACTAATATTTGTAGCTTTTTAGGTTTGGCTAGGTATTGCCATTGTTTTGTGAAAGATTTCTCTTGGATTTTGGCCCTATTAACCAAGTTGACTAAAAAACATGCCAACTTTGTATGGCTTGACTCTTGTGAAGAAGTTTCCAATGACTCAAGGAGTACTTGACTACGGCATCGATGCTAGCTTTACCTACCAGTGGTGGTAACTACACTATTTATTGTAATGCTTCCAAGATTGGTCTCGGATGTGTTTTGATGCAATATGGCAAGGTCATAGCCTATGCATCAAGGCAGCTCAAGAAACATGAATAGAATTGTCCTACCTATAATTTAGAAATGGCTGCATGGTGTTTGCATTAAAGATTTGGAGCCATTATCTGTATAGTGACACATATGAGATCTATGCCAATCACAAAAGTTTAGAGTATATCTTTGAGTAAAAAGACCTAAACCTAAGGTAACATTGTTGGATGGAATTGGTAAAGGACTATGATTGCTCTATCCTATATTATCCAAGCAAGGCCAATGTAGTAGTTAATGCATTGAGTAGAAAGTCTATGCGAAGACTTGCTCACATTGATGTTCAAAGGAGACTAATCATTCGAGAGTTGCATAAGGTGGAAGCTATGGAATCTGATTGCAAATATCGAAACCTAGGATACTTATGGCACATTTGCATGTACAATTCCCACTTGTTGATCAAATTGTGACTGCATGCATACAACTCATTCTTCATCTTATGCTATGCTTTCTGGTAGTAATAGGATGTATCAAGATTTAAAGACAAGTTATTGGTAGGAAGGAATGAAGCACAACATAATAGATTTTATTTCCTGATGTCTTACATGTCAGCAAGTGAAGGTGGAAGACCAGAGGTTAGTAGGTTTACATCAGAATCTAGAAATTCTTAAATGGTAGTGGGAAAAAGTGACCATGGACTTCCTTATAGGACTGTCAAGAACTCCAAAGGGTTGTAATTCTATTTAGGTAGTTATTGATCTTTTGACCAAAAGTGCCCATTTTCTTCCAGTGAAAACCACTTATTTAGTCTCCTAGTACACCCAATTGTACTTAGATCGAATTGTGTCACTTCATGAAGTTTTGTTATCAATCATATCTGATCAAGGTATCTAATTCATTGCATGATTTTAGAAATATTTTCAAAAGGCCTTGGGTTCATAACTCCACTTCAGCACAACCTTTCACCCTCAAACTGATGGTTAGTCCGAGAGAACAATTCAAGTTTTAGAAGATATACTTTAAGCTTATGTACTGGAATTTGAGGGTAGTTGGGAATGATGTCTACCCTTGATTGAATTTGTCTAAAACAGTAGTTATCACTATGTAATTCAAATGGCTCTTTCTGAAACACTGTATAATAGAGAATGTAAATCTCCAATTGGATGGTTTGAAGTAGGTGAAGTGAAGTTGTTAGACTCAAACTTGGTACCGGAGGCAAACGAGAAAGTCAAGATCATCAGAGAAAAAGTAATGACAGCTCAGAGCCGTCAAAGGTCCTATACAGATAAGAGAATGAGGAACTTGGAATTCCAAGTGGATGACTAGGTGTTTTTGAAAATATCACCCATAAAAGGAGTGATGAGATTTGGTAGGAAGGCAAGCTAGGTCCCCGATATATAAGTCTATTTCCCATAATGAAGAGGATAGGCATTGTAGCATATCAGTTAAACTTACCTCTAGAATTACAAAGCATCCATCCTGTTTTCCATGTATCCATGTTGAAAAGTATGTCCCGAATTAGTCTCACATCCTTCCCCAAATTCTAGTTAAGTTGGATAGTCATTTGACTTATGAAGAGTGTCCCATAGCTATCATTAACTAGCAGATTAGGAAAATTTGCTTTAAGGAATATCCTTAAGTGAAAGTCCTATGGGAAAACCATAGGAAGGAATAAATGACTTAGGAATTTGAGTTGAATATGAAGGATAAATGTCCACATTTGTTTGAATAGCTCTTTAGTATGGACCTTCCCTTCTAATGTTATTGGAGCCTTGACTTTAAGAGTTAATCCAATATATCTTTTGATCCTGCACAACATTGCTTATAGAATTCAAGGACAAATTCTTTTATGGCGAGAGGGAGAATTTGTAACACTTTAACAAATGAATTAAGCTAGTAACAAGTTTATAAAAATTATGTATTAGAGGTATATAGTTTATTGTCTAAAATGCATATTTATTGATGGAAAAATTTTGAAATTTGGTGGACTATAGCAAGTATTTTAAAGTTTTGTTGTGGCTAAAGTGCAAATTTTCCTTCTTTTTCTTTTCTTTTTTCTTTTTTTTCTTCATCCTCAGTCCTTTGGCGCTCATTCTCTCTCATCGAAGTCTTCCCTTTGCTTTCTTTCTTCTTTCCTAATTTTTGGTAGCTCTGCCTCTGTCCATCTTCTATTTCTCTTCTCTTTTGATCTGGCATCCTCTCCATCTTGTTGACTCACCAGATTGAGCTCCGTTCCACTTGAAGCCAAAGTAGTAATAGAGCCCCTATTCTGGCTTTGCTTCTTCCTTCTTCTTCCACTTTTTCTGGCCACCAGAATTGCTAGCTTTGTTATTTCTATTCCTTCTTCATCTAGTTCCTTCTGAGTAGCAGTTGGTCATTGATTCTTTCCTCTTCTAGAAATGTTGGCCAGCTTCTTCGGCCACCTCTATTATTTTTTGCTTTTGGCGACTTTCCTGGCCACCGTGGGTTGCCTGAACTCATGCTATGATTTACTGTTCAACCCCAATTGTTCAACTATATGACTGTTGCTTAGCTTCTCGAAGACCCTTTCCTCTCTGATTAGCAACTTGCCAATAGCTGCCTCCTTTCTGACTGGCCTTTCCCTAGCTCTAATCAAGTTGTCTAGATTGCTAGCATTGTTTCCTTCTCAATTAGACTACCTTTCCACTCGCTAGAGTAGCTGCTGTCATGCTATCGACTAGCCATCGTAGTTACATGGTTGCTGACGGTAGCTTTGCCATCCACCACTCTCCAATGGCTAGTGGCATTGTTACTCTTTTCCCATACTCATCCTATAGTCTTAGCCAAAACCGTCAATATTTTGCTAAACCATAAGTTGTTATTACTTCTTCCCAGGTTCAATTTTTATTTATATGACTATATCCTAATGAAACTTAAATATTGAAACTGTAATACTTTGAAACAAAAATTCATTGTATAAGATTAGGGTGATTTTGGTAACTAGATTCTGATAAGCTAACTAGGAAAGTGGTAGTTCAAGATTTCCACTTGAAGCTACCTTGTTACCCTTTAAGGTGAGTAGATAGTCCTACTCTTTTTATGAATCTCTTTACAAAAAAAATAATTAAATTAATTATTTAACTTTTGTTTCCTGGAACATCATAAATTTCGAAGTAATTAGAATATTATTGGTAGCCTATTTTGAGATTATAACCATATGCTGTATATATGAATATGAATTACTACAACATACCTACTCTTTATATTAATAACTATTTATGAAACTCGTGATCGTATTATTTTTGCTATATTGGATTTTTGAAATTATTAAACTATATGCTATATGAAACGACTATAACATCTTCTGATCATTGCATTTATGATTTAGCTAGAAATTGCCTTTGTTTTTGAATACATATGGTAATGTAACATATTTTGTTGAGAGATTGTTTTTGAAACATGAATCCATTGGAAATTTCTTTAGAGAACTTCCAAGTGCACTTATAATTAGAATTATAACTGTTAGAGAAATAAGGGGAGTATGTTTGATAGGAGAATAAGGTATATGATGATGACTAATATCTGTTATGTATGGTTATCGTTAGGAATTATCCTTTGGATTCCAATGACATTTAGAAATCTAGAACTTTTCTGATGCTTGATCATTTGAGAATTTGAAAGTCCTTATTGATTCTCTTAGGTTTATATTATGATGAATGTTTTTCATAATGTTATACTCTATCTCAAATTTTGACTTGTTGATTATTATATTTATTGATTTGCTTTCTTGAACTGAAGTTTTCGAATTATTAGGTCATTTTTAAACTGTTGATTATATTCTCACAAATGCATGTTTCACTACTTTAATCCTGAACATAAATTGCAAACGAAATTCTGATTTTTTTGCAAGATTATCTACTCATTGAGTTTATGTGAAACTCATCTTGTTTTATTTCCTATCTTTTACAGCCTGAGGCCATTCCCATAGTTCACCCTCATCCACCTGGTCTAGAATCTGCTCCTTGATTGAGTAGATTCCTTCTTGAGGAGTTTAAAGGTATATTGATAGTGTGATTTTGGCAGTTAGTATAGTTGAGTTATACATGTAACTAGTCTAGTTGTTGCTTCATAGGTTGTAGGTACTATGTTGTTTGGACCTCTATAGTCTTGATTTATGTTGTTTAGGTTGTTTGTAGGGTGGGTAGCCCTCATCTGTTGTACTAGCCTAGTGCTTTGGGGTTCGAAAAATAGAGAAAACTCTACCGGATTTTCGTTAGAAATTAAATAGAGTAATTTGGTAAATACATCTGTCTAGTAGCATATCATGTTATAGTTGTGTCACATCAAGAGTGTTACTACATTTTTTTGGCTTGTAAAGGGTTTCTTAACGATGACTTTTTGCACCAATCACGTGCCGTGGATTGGGCATGACAACATGGAACATATAGCACCATGAAATTGAATTAAAACATTGAAAGAGTAAATTCATTACAAACACTTTAATACTAATAAATTAACAATAGATAACCCCAAACCAACTTAGCTAGAGCTAATTATTCTGAAGGGATTATTTATTTATCCTCACAGCTCAATGTTACGCTTTGCTCAATGGATGGATATTATCCCATGTCAGACTTAAGCGGCACGGGTAGTAAAATCAAAGTTACCACAAGTAGTTTTGTGGAGCAACAGGGAGGCACTAAATCCCAATCTTGAGGCAGCAAGATCAAACAGCAACAAGTTGTTCTCCAATTGATATGTCCCAATGACCACTGCATGTTCTGCCCTCTTCCCACCATCAACAAAAGCCAAGCAAGCCACGTTGTTACCAACAACTTTCATGGAATTAGCTCCAAATATTGGCCAGTGTTCCCCATTAGCCAACTCCAAATCAATCCAAGGAACTTGTAGACCTAGTATGTCTTTCCTTACTTTCTTGGTATCAATACAAAATTCGAATCTTCCCACCTTTTTGGCTCGAGGAATACCAATTGAAGCCTCCCAGAATTTCTCAACAAAGATTTTGTATACATCGCTCTTCAGCTTAGTGTAAGGAACAATTGTGCTGATCTTCACTCCACCATTACCTGACGAGTCCATATCAAAAGCATTTCTAGAAAAATCGACCTTCCTTCCATTAATCGATAGTCCCTTTAGGCCAATGAAATATTCAGGTGAGGTAGGATGCTTTAACAATGGAGTATAATGCAAAACCTTCCTTATATCGATATTGCTGGCAGCAGAATTCAGATAATACGGACCATCCCCAAAGAAAACCACACCTTTAGCTTTGTTTGTGCTCGGCAAGCACATAGCAAACTTCTTGGCGGAAGAAAATAAGCTTGGAAGAGAAAGAGGAGCTCTAGATAGTCCAGCCACTCCAAATCCAGGAAGACCATCTAGAAGGCTCTGTGAAGCACAAGAAACATACAATTGATATATACGGCTGTTTCCGGTAGGGTTTCTTCCATTTGTTTGGGGCATGATGACGCGGTAAGTGGCCAATAAAGCTAGGTCACATTCCCCTATAACTGGATTAACCGCTGTGGTGATGCAAACACAGTTTTCTTCACTAGCATTGCTTCTTGGTGTAGGGCATAAAGAAGATAGGTAAGGCTTCATTACTGAACACAAAGGGGATGCACAACTAACCTCGTTTTGAGGCCTTGGACAACGATTTCGCCATAGGAGAGGAGCGTCGAGGTCAATCACGTATGGTTCGGTGTAGTTTGGAGGGAAGCCACCTTCCTTTTGGTATTTTAGAGGGATTGTGTAGAGAGACGTTTTGGTGTCTTTGGTTATGGGTGCGATTAAGGTTGTATATGGCTGAGATGTGGAGAGATCGAAGGATATGAAGGTTAGGAAAAGGAAGGAGAAAAATTGAAGACTGTTCATTTTGATTTTGAGTGGTTTTTGCCAATTTGGTTTCTTGTGGATGATATGAGAATTGTTGAGGTATTTATAAGTTAAAAGATCTTTGACTTTCAAAATAAGCAATTGGATGGTTCCAACAGTTGATTTGATTTACAACGGGCTTAATTAGGAGCCCAATTGATTTAAAGAAAAAAAAATAATAATGCACTTGAAAGATTATTGTAAACTTGCAACTAGAGTAATTTAATTTCATGATTTTTTTTATATATATTTAATCTTATACGTTTCATGATATAATATGATATAAATTAATATATATTATTTAAAAAAATGGAACAAAATTGCTTAGAATAATATTACGTTGAAATGTAAGAAATAGTGTGAAGTCGGATGTGGATTTTTTAAATTTTTTTTAAAAAATTGATAAAATAAATTTAAGAGAAAAAAAAGTATAATTTTTCATTCAGAACTCACAATTTTTTTTATTGGAATCCACCTTTTTAAAATACAAAAGTATTTTTGTATCTATCTTTTTCTTAAATCTATATTGTTAATTTTCTTGAAAATTTAGGGAATCCAAATCCGTGTGGAATTATAATAGATGGGGCTAGTATTGTTTACTTATTTATTTGTTAACTTTTTATCTATTTGTGAATGTTAGTTAAGTTCTAAGTTTCACTTGTTATTGCAATTTTTGTTATGTTGTGATTAATAAAATTGTGAATACATGATATAATATGATATAAATTAATATATATTATTTTAAAAAATGGAATGAAGTTGCTTAGAATAATATTGAGTTGAAATGCAAGAAATAGTGTGAAGTTCGATGTGAATCTTTTAAATTTTTTAGAAAAATTGATAAAAATAAATTTAAGAGAAAAAAGATATAATTTTTCATTTTGAGCTCACAATTTTTTTTATTGGAATCCACCTTTTTGATATACAAAAGTATTTTTGTTTCTATCTTTCTCCTAAATCTATACTCTCAATTTTCTTGAAAAATTTAGGGAATTCAAATCCGTGTGGAATCATAATATATGGGACTAGTATTGTTTACCTATTTCTTTGTACACTTTTTATCTGTTTGTACATGTTAGTTAAGTTCTAAGTTTGCTTGTTATTACAATTTTTGTTGTACTGTGATTAATAAAATTGTCAATAAATATAAGAAATACTATGTTTATTATGTAAAATTGTGACTTAAGTGTGATCCATGTCAATATTACGCGCAAAATCAATTTAAAACCTTGAGTGTGAGTATCCACTTTGGGGGCTTTGGAGGTCATACAATGTGCACAAAAAAAAATAATGTGTATGAAACAAAAGTGTTTATTTGAAAGACATAGATATGCTGCAATCTGTGTACAGGTAACGATTGACTATGCTCAATCAGATATGGCATTGTAAGCTTTGCGTGGCTGACTGGCTGAGGTACTGCTTTATTTGAACTAGCTACTGCCAATCAAGATAAATTGTTCACGGAAAGTGCCGAAACTATGTGCGGTGCTGCCAACCATTCAATAAGACGACAATTGAGACCACCTAAACTTACATTATTTAATATCGGAAAAACAAATAAGAAACCAACCGCACATGATAATATGATGCTTCTTTGAAAAATGCGATAAACAATTTTAAATTGTAATTATGATTGTGATGAGAGATATTTATTACTATCACAGAAAATATATTGATATATAGTTATAGTTGTAAATGTCATTGATAGCATGATTTTAAATTACATTTTATAATTATAATATTATATTGTAATATTGTTTATATATTAGATTTTACAGTGACAACTTTTTATAATTTTATTTTGCAATGATCATATATTTTTATATTTATTTATAATTTATAAATTATAATATAATCTCAATCGCAACTGAATTTAGAATTGGAATCTATACAAATTATGATTGCGAATAGCAGCATTGCAATTACATAATGCTATTTAATGATCGAAATTAAATTTAAAGAATTTGAGTTATTTATGTCTATATATATATTTTGTCAGTATCAAATAATCCAGTAGGCGAATAAGCTCTTCTGATTACTGGCGCTCCAATAGGATCATCTTCTTTGATGAAAATACAACATGAAATGCACCGTGGACGGTGTAACTTAGAAGTGATTCATAGATTCATACTATTGAAGGCGACAGCGATCATTTTCTATATGTTCAGTTCTGCCTCAAGTGTAGAATTGCCTAATTCAAATATTTAATGGTTGCATAGACTCGTAGAGTTTCTATTGATACATATAAATATATTGATACTAAAAAAAGGTTTTAATGACAAAATTAGTTGTCATAAATATTATATTTTTAATGATGACATAAATATGTGATAACAAAAAAAGTTTATAATATTTATTAAGTTTAAATATTAGTTATCACAAATATCATGCTTTTAGCGATGATATGAATATATTGATATTAAAAAAGTTTTAATGATAATATTGATTGTCACAAATATCATATTTTTCATGATGACATAAATATGTGATAATTGAAAAAAAAATTATTAATAATATTGGTTATAATAAATATTATATTTTTAATGACGACATAAATATGTTGTTACTAAAAATAATTTTAAAGTTTTCAAATATAAGTTTAATATAATTTTTATAAATATAAATAAACAATTATTTTATAATATTAGAATGATGCATTATTTTTGAAAATTTTAAATTTGTTATTATAACTATCAATGACATTTATTAAATAAGAATAATTTAATAATATATTAAATAAAATATAAACCTTTAATATAAATCATTTAAAAAATTCAAGTGCTATTGTTTATTTGGAAGACAAAAAAGATATATACACCAAAGATTAAGAAATCAAAATAAGAAATAATAACTTACGTATAACTGATGGTAATTACAAATTAAAGGAAAAACATTTACCAATAGTTAAGGTAGAGAGAGTGCACGTCTAGTTAATTTCAAAATGGCCAAAAGTGGCTCATTCTATGATGATAATAATATTAGTGATAACAGGATTTAATCGTCTTAAAGTTGTGACAAAAAAAAAAAAATTGCCAGTTGATCATTCTGACTAAAGTGTAGAATTGCCTAATTCAAATAATTAATGGTTTCATAGGCTCATAGGGTCTGGCAGCACCATTTACGAATGGAAGACTTTCTTCAAATAGTTGCAGGAGGAGAGGTCATTAACATCTCTAAATATATACTTTTAAGTTCATCCCTTTAGTTTGAGAACCTTCTAGTAACATAATTAGCAACTAGTAAGCTTCTTATACAAATAGGGCTTCAAGAGAGTCATAAAATAAAGTTGGTGTAGTTACAGAGAAAGCGCGCATGAACTTTCTCTCTTTTTCTTTGCTGTAAAACAGACCGAGTTCCAGCAAACAGAGTATAAACAATTACAAGCAAAACATGGAAAGAAATTTTTTTTTTTACACAATTACCAAGTTGGAAAGGCATTTTTCTCCTTGTTTTTAGGTTGATGCACAAGATTTATCAGTCATTGTACTCAAAATTTTGTATTTCTCTCGGGAAATGAATAAACTAAAAAGAGATGATTGAAATTTAATTTTAGGTTTGTAAATTCCAATATAAGTCAGTAGATGTGAATTAATTTAAAGAATTTGAATAATTTTAAGTGTAATGAGTTAATATATATCTGTATGCGCGTCAACATTGAACGAAGTAAATTTGACGAATAAAGTCATCTTTCATAGGCAATGTTAACTACACATCCTTTCTATTATGATTATGCACAATTTTTGAGTTTAAATAATTGAGCTTTTAGAATATGGCAAAAAAAAAATCAATTATCATCTAAATTAATGATCAAATTAAGTTTATAGAATTGAGTTTTTTTTATGTCTATATGTGTTTGTAGGTATTAAATACCAAACCAATCCAAAATCCTACTTGAATCTAACTTGGTTTACGTACCTTTCTTTACCTACTAGTAATTACCATTTTCAAATTTTCTTCTCATCATATGCACTCTAAAGTCACGAAAATCAACAATTTATTGTCAAAACATAATAAATTCCATTACAACAAACACTTGATAGCTGAAAAGAAAATGCATAAACTCAAACCAATTTAGGTAGAGCTCCCTTAATTAGGAGGGTTTATTCGTTTACACTTCTCAATTCACAGCTTACTAAGTTGATTCAAGCTGCAGGAGTGAAATTAAAGTTACCACATGTGGTATCGTACAGAGACAAGGAGGCACTAAATCCAACCCTTGAGGAAACCAAATCAAAGGCCAATAAGTTGTTCTCCAATTGGTATGACCCAATAACCACTGCATGTTCAGCCCTCTTGGTACCATCAACAAAAGCCAAGCAAGCCACATTGTTCCCAACTTCTTTCATGGAGTTTGCTCCAAATATTGGCCACGTTTCTCCATTAGCCAACTCCAAACTAATCGTAGGCACTCGAAACCCTAACTTTTCTTTCTTCAATTTATTGATGTCAACACAGAATTCGAATCGACCCACTTTTTTCACTCGAGAAATACCAGTTAATGCCTTCGAGAAGTCAGAAACAAAGATTTTGTATATATCGCTCCTGAGTGTAGTATAAGGAACAACAGTGCTAATCTTGACTCCACCATTTCCTCTCGAATCCAAATCAAAAGCATTTTTCCTATAATTTCCGATCCTTCCATTAATCGAAATACCGTTTAAACCGATGAAATATTCGGGCGAATTCGGAAGCTTTAACAATGGCGTATAATATAAAATCTTGCTAAGATCAAGATTGCTTCGAGAATGATTCAAATAATATGGACCATTTCCAAAGAAAACAACCCCTTTAGCTTTGTCTGTGTTAGGAAGGCACAAAGCAAACTTCTCGATTTTAATGACCTGTTTGGGAAGAGAGAAAGGTGCTCGAGAAAATCCAGCAACTCCCATACTTGTGAATGAAGAACAAGAAACGTACAATCCGTACATATGGCTGTTAACTATATTTCTGCCGTTGGTTTGTGGGATAATAACGTTGTAAGAGGACAAAGATGCCAAATCACATTCTCCATCAATAGGGTTAACTGCTGTGGTTTTGCACTTGCAGTTCTTGTCACCAGGGTTTAGCACTGTTGGGGGGCAAATTGGGGAGAGGAAAGACCTGGCAGTGTTGCACTCCGGAGCGGCGCAGCCGTACTCGAAGCGGGGGCTCGGGCAGTGGCGCCATATGTTGGCTCCGTCGAGATCAATGAGATATGATTCGGTGTATTTTGGTGAGATACCGCCGCCCCAGCGGTATTCTAGAGGGTGTTAGAATATAAACTTGTTTTTTATTATTGTTGACTTTTCTACATGTTTCTAGACAATCTAGAATCTGGTGCTTTCTAGGTGTT
>JANHAO010014801.1:0-15126 GCA_026873985.1 Saraca asoca
AAATTCCAATTTTGCTCGTCTCCTATTGAGCTTCAAGTCACTTTATATTAAAATAGAAACCTTCACTCATTCCTCCTCACTTTTTTACCTTCCACTTGCTATTAAATTAAAAACCTTCAGTAATTGTTAGTTTGGTTATTTTTTTAACTATGGAGTAATATAGATTGTTCTTTTTTTAATTCTTAGATATCACACAAATCAGCATAAAATGTTAACCTAAGAATTACCCTATTAATTTCATACTTACTGCCTTTCATCTTAAACAATTAGACTTTCTCTTTTTGATCTCCCAGCGTATTGCAATGAAGAATAAAGCTATATGCGTAAACAATTAACCATGACTCAGTGGCAATAGGTATGAAGTACAATGAAGGAGACTGTTATGTCCTGGCTTTTATTTGTTATTATAATCACTGTTTGAATTATGAATCATGTCTTGGCAACATGAATGACCTCCACATGTTTTCATTAAAAAAAAATACAATCAAATCATCATTTTCGCCTTTAAATCGTGGTCTTTTACTTTGTTCTTTAAACCAAAGGCACCTTTTTAACAATGGCACACATAAGAAATAATACAATTCTACGGCCAACTTCAAGTGCGAAAGCATTTATAATTGAAAGCATAAAAAAATTACATGGGTTATAATCTTACAACTATTACTTACTTACTATTATATGCAAAAAAATAGCATCGAGAGCTCGTAGCCTCGGGCCCACCAAAAGCACCCAGCAAGCTTCACTTTGTCCTTCGTCAGAAAGCGATACAACGAAGTAGTCCCAACATCGTCCCGTGAAACGAGCCTTGAAGTAGGCCTCGCTTTGCGAGGCAGCAAGGCAGTCACGCAACAAGAAGATCACAAGAATAGCTCATTAAGCAGCCGATCACCCCACTCGAGCCTGTTACCTCGCTACAGTAGTACCAAGCTCGCTACAGAGATTCCTATGGCGGCCCCGAGTCAGAAATTCTCGTTTAGGACGTCGCGCACCTCGCATGGCGGGACAGCACCAAACGACTGACGCAGACAGACATAGTCTACAACCGATCAAGGGGGCCCACCTCATAACCTACATTCAGCAACGGCTAGTTTGTAGCCTTTTATTGTCTTCTCTATTTATAGTTTGATGTAACACAACTGTACCTTGTAATTAATGCATGTAACTCCTCCTTCCTCTATAAATAGGATTGCATTGTTAGAAGAGGAGGAGAGGCCAAAAAACTTTGCAAGCAGAAACTTTTACAATAATAAAATCTCCGTCATGGACGTAGGGTCCGGTGCCGCCCGGATTTAGCCGAACCACGTTAAACTTACTGTCTCGACATCCCTTCTTCCTCTCTGTCCATCTTCTTTTGCAATTTGGAAGCATTATTAATTAGATCCTTGAACTCCTCTCCGTTGGCTGAAGTTTGGGTCTTCTTCCTGAACCAAATTTCATTATCAACATTTTGGCGCCGTCTGTGGGAATCCATTTGCTCTCTGAAGTCTCCGTTGCAGCCTAGAAATGGCCAAAGGAAGAACAACTTGGAGCTTAACCACTCCAGCCCTCCAACCAATGGACACTCCCGTTGTGGGGGCTCACCAATAGTCTGCTGCTGCTCCTGAAACTCAAAAAGCATAAACGCCCGGCCAACCTCGTCCGGCGCTCAAAAGCACGGTAAGAGACCTGGCGGAAACCATCAAAGCACTGGCGCAAGCCCAAGGTCAGAGCACGCAGAGACAAGAAAAACTCATGGTACAACTCCAACAGCTTCGCAAAGAGGCTTAAAAGGAAACTCATGAAGATCATGATAGCCAACAATTGAGGGGATCTCAGTGAGCAGGAAGCTCCACCCCTCAGTCTAAGACACACAACCAGACAATGGAGGAAGTCCTCTGTAGGCTCGAACGGCTAGAGGAGCATCCATAACCTCAAAACCATCAGCCTCGCCGTGAGGAAAGCTCTCCATTTTTTATGGATATCGAGATGCAACCTCTCCCACAGAAACTTAAAGTGCCCCCTATCCCGCTGTACGATGGGAACAGCGACCCGAGCGACCACTTGGATGCGTTTAATACTCAAATGGATCTCCAAACAATTGACCCCCTAGTAAAGTGCCGCATCTTTCCTGCCACATTAGGGGGAATACCTCGAGCATAATTCAGGCGCCTCCTGGCTTGCAGCATCGGCAGTTAGGAAGAATGTCAAAGGAAATTTGTTGACCAATACCGAGCGTCGAAGAAACAACTCACGCCTTCTTGCCATCTTGCAATGATTTTCTAGCATAAGGACGAGTCGCTTAAGGACAATGTAACTCAATTCAGGCATGAGGCCAACTCCGTGGAGAATCCTTCAGAGGAAAACATTCTAACAGCTATCTCAGTGGGACTTCGCAAAAACGATAAACTGTACTGAAGCCTCTACAAGTCTCCAGCTCGAGACCTCGTTGAATTCTACGAGCGAGTTGCTAAACAAATAAGATGGGAAGAAACCTTCGAAACGGAGGAACCCAAGCATAAAGTGGGCCATAGTGGTCCCACTGCGAGCAAAAAGAGGGGTAGCGAGAGTCACAACGACCCCACTCCTCATCTCACGAAAAAGGTGAAACCTCAGCGACCTGAAAGTCGCTTCGAGAGCTATAGCATCCTGTCAGACACACAGAACCGAATCTTTGTCATGAAAAATCATAACGAGGACTTCAGAACGCCCAGACCATTGAGGGCACCCATCAAGTCTAGAGACCAAAGCAGATTTTGTGCTTGTCACAATGAGGCTGGACACACCACCTCAGAGTGTTGAGTACTAAAAGACGTCATAGAAGACCTCATCAGAAGAGGCCGACTATAGGATTACATGGTAATGCTGCCAAGGGGGCATGCTCAGCAGGCTCAATGAGTTACCACCTAAGGGCTTGGGCCCTCCATCAGAACTATATTCTGATCCTATAGCATTCATTTGTCATCAGTGGTGACTAATTGTATCAACTATCGTACGATTGAATTAATGTAAATCGTTGATTAGTCAAGCACTATCTAGACAAAGAGTTTTTACTCCGTCATTGTTATCTCGCTACAGCAAACAATTTTCACCTCGCTATAGCATTACTGTGTAATCTTGCTATAGCAAACGATTTTCACCTCGCTACAACAAAACCCAAACAAAACAAAACGAAGGGTGAGACAGCCTTGAGCCTACTTCGCAACACCCGAGGGTGAGACGACCTTGAGCCTACCTCGAAGCTTCGAAAACAAAATCGAGGGTGAGACGGTCTTGAGCCTACCCCGCAACGCCCGAGGGTGAGACGGCCCCTGAGCCTACCTTGTGGTAACGAAAATAAAACTTCAACGAATGGTTTTTACCTCGCCAGGCGAATGGTTTTCACCTCACCATAACAAAACAAAACTTCGGCAAACAAAACAAAATCCTAGCCACCAGCCCGCTACGGCATAAAGGAACTGAAACAAAATCATTGTAACCTTCACACGAATTTCCCACTACTCTCATGTGGATGAGTTTCTCATGTCTTGAACGAGATCTCTCAGGTGCAGCTCACATGCGACCCCCCTCTCTCGCTCATAACAGATTGAGCAGTCATAAAAATAAAACACAGTCGATCAACAAAAAAAACATTTCATTAATCATCATAAGTGTACATACAGCAATGCGCAGAGCATCCGATTACAGTATTCAAAGAGAAAGAAAGCTCATACAGCAAAAAGACCTCGTCCAAGCGAGGCAAAATTACATCAAAAGAAGAAGTACATAAATAACGGCAAAAAGCTTGACCACCCGGCACAACCAATCCTGCAAGAAGAGTAGAAGGCAGGTCACCGAGCTCGCGCCTGTAGGAAGGATAACTATTGCCCAAATTGCTCTTGCTTATATTCCTCTGGTGCATCCCCCTAACCCAGATCCAGAGCAAATCAAAAATTCATAGAAGCCGGCTGGCCAAATAGCAACACCACAAGTGACGGTCGAAAAAAACGGCCCGAGATCAGTACAAGATCCCTTAGGAGCCTGCCAGGGGGATCCTGCAACGGAGCCACATGCAACGAGCTATCCATGCCTCCGGGCACTCTGCAACAGGTCATCCATGTCTTAACAAGTTTTGTCAGAAGCCAAGATACTAAAACTCAAGGGACTCCTCAGTCTCCTCCATTGAACTCTTTTGAGGAGAAAAAGAAGAATGCCCCAGGGTATAAAAAGACCCGCTCAGCCCTTTGAAGAATCTAGAAGACATCTGACCTGATCTTCATCCAACGGCCCGAAACGAGCGACAGCCACATCAACGGCCAAAAATGGCAAACAGAAGAAAGCATAGCCTAAAGTAGAACGAAATGACATTTGACGTGACACTTCGATCAAGGGAGGACACTGACTGAAGATACGAATCAAGCCTCAGAAACTTACAACTCCCGGTCCGTAAAGCAAATCGAGAGTTGGGGGGTTTATGTTATATGCAAAAAATGGCCTCGAGAGCTCGTAGCCTCGGGCGTACCAAAAGCGCCCAATAAGCTTCACTCCGCCCTTCGTCAAAAAATGGCATAATGAAGTAGTCCCGACACTGTCCCGTGAAGTGAGCCTCAAAGCAGGCCTCGCCTCACGAGGCAGCAAGGCAGTGACGCAACAAGAAGATCACAAGAACAGCTCATCAAGCAACCGATCACCCCGCTCGAGTCCGCTACCTCGCTACAACAGTACCAAGCTCGCTACAGAGGTTCTCATGGCGTCCCCGAGCTAGGAATTCTCGCTCAGGACGTCGTGCACCTCGCATGGCGGGACAGCGCCAAGCGACTGACGCAGACAGACACAGTCTACAGCCGACCAAGGGAACCCACCCCGCAGCCCACATTCAGCAACGGCTAGTTTGTAACCTTTTATTGTTTTTTCCATTTATAGTTTGATGTAACACAACTGTACCTTGTAATTAATGCACGTAACTCCTCCTTCCTCTATAAATAGAATTGTATTGTTAGAAGAGGAGGAGAGGCCAAAAAACTTTGTAAGCAAAAACTTTTACAATAATAAAATTTCTGTCGTGGACATAGAGTCCGGTGCCGCTCGAATTTAACCGAACCACGTTAAACTTGCTATCTCGCCATCCCTTCTTCTTCTCGGTCTATCTTCTTCTACACTTCGAAAATAATATTAGATCTTTGAACTCCTTCCCGTTGACTGAAATTTAGGTCTTCTGTACGAATCAAATTTCATCGTCAACACTTACATACAGAATTTGTATAAAATTTCAATATTTAATGTAATGATATGAAATTAATTAAACTACTTTTTCAATTAATTTCACTGCTAAATAACTAACGGATTCGATGATGTGGCAACTTCGATCACATGAATATCCGGCGCATGTTCTCCCTAAAAAAGCACAGTTCCATAGTTGCCACAAAATTTTAGATTAAATCCCAATTTAGAAAACCTCACCATGATCAGTATCAAATTGAAATTAAATTCAAATTAGGTCCATCATTGAACTGCAAAATATACATAAAAAGTGAAATCTCCATCATTAAACCTAAAAAAATCTGGTTTCAAAGGTCCTCCATAACAATAAACTTAGGTCCTCCATAACAATAAACTTAGTTCTAAAGTTCAAAGCAACCCGCGAATTTTACTCTGTTGAAAGGGTTGCCGCTGCGGACAAGACTTTGTTTCCATGGTTCTGTCTGTAGCTTCCTCAGGAGCACTGGGTTATAAAATCTGGGAGGTGGCTCCATGGGTCATTAATCATTTTTAACACCAAATGTTAGTCACAAAATTGCAGAAGCAATATGCTCTGTTTCAGGGTTCAAGGTTTTGAGGATTATGGAAGACATTGACGGTTTTGTGCTTGGCCAAGTGATTTTGTATTGTTGGTTTGATGATGCAAGCCTGAGGTGATTCATAATTGTGGGTTGACCAAGACTATGAACGATTGTTTGAAGACTTGAAGCTGCTGAATAATGAACAAGAACAGGAAAGAGATGGATGAAAGTTTTGGACATAGGTTGTGTGGTGGTGGCATCATTTTCACCAAGACATGATATGCATAGCCACACCTCACATTCCACTAATGATTTAACAAAGGGTCTGCATTCAACACTTTGACTATATTAATACTAAAATTTTGTTAACGACCAAATTGATTCGAGCTGTATCTGTGAAGAACTAAAACATGTGTTTAGTAATCTTACATCTGAAAGACTGGAATTATCACTATTTTGCGTAATGCTGTCTCCTACAATTAACGTTACTATAATACTATCAGCCCATAAAAATTGAAAAGCATAATTCATACGGTTATCAAAAAGCACATTATACATCATTCAACTGAAACCAACCCATGAAGCAATCTCAGATAATCAGCCAATATACGCAATTTTAACAAATCAGTAACAAGAGGGAGAATGAGGTCACTCAGTGGTGGCTTTAAATTTTATGGTTCGATTCTGCCAGCAATGTTCCTCAACTTTAACTCAGAAGAGGGAGCTTTAGTATCCTCATCGTGAATACCCTCTTTCCCCCAAACGTAAATCTAACAGCAATTCCAAATACAATAGATAGATTGATTCGACGAGAAATCAAGATCGCATTATGAAATTTTCTCGGAAACCAAACAACAAAACAAATAGAAAAAGGAAGAGATCACTCAGGTCAGAAGGGTGGTCGACAGGCAAGGTTACTCTCAAAAAACAGAACCCTGCATTCCGGTCTGTTGAGCTTGAAATTTATGGAGTCATCACCGTGATCTCATCCGATGTATAAAACAATTCAGAGAAAAAAAGAGAGAGAGAGAGAGAGAGAAAGCTGTAAAACTTAAGAGTAAAAGCTATGTACGACGGAAGAGAGCTGGTGGGATTTGAAGTCTGAAGAAGGCCGGTGCTGTAAGACTGCGCACTTTAGGGTTCCTGGACGGAGGCATTTCCTTTTTCTTTTATCTTTCTTTAAGCGGTTTACTCTGTTCCTGAGGGATAAAATTTTGAATCATGTGTCAATTTTTTAAACATGATTACACTAAAGACATTTTTGTATTTTGTTCAAAAATATAGTTACTATTAGTTTATTATGCAGTTTAAAAAATTTGTATATGTAAGTATCTTAAATATTTTGATATATTTTATATAGTTTGCAACATTTTTCCAAATTAATTGCAAAATTTTTATGAAAAAATGAAAAAATTTGCGATATATATATATATATATATTTATATTTGATGTTTACTATACTCTTCTTTTATGAAGAAAACTTACAATATCTTGTGACATACAGCAACGCATGACCCTTGATTTTTAAGAAGAAAATAAAATTAGGTCGTGATGGCATACTTGTACGGAAGAGGGTCAGCTCTGTGGATGGATCCCACCTTGATAAAATATGTACGGTATATTAGCAGGAACTGATGTGCATGCCAACAAGCAGATTACGCTAACGTTTAATTTTATCAATTAATTGATAATAAATTGTATTAATTGATTTGATAAAAATATTTAATAAAATTGATTATTTATTATTAATTATTTATATATAAAATAATAAATATAAATATACTTTATGATTTATTTGAATATTTTTTATTTTAATATATTATTTATCTTATTAAATTTTTTAAAAAAATTGATTATTATAATTTATTATGTTTTCATGTGAGATTTAAATAATTATAATTTATTAAATATTCTTTTAACAAATAAATAAGGCACTAAAACTTGTATAACTCATAGATAATGATACAATTTTTCACACTACATATAAATTTGTTATTTTAAAGTGTTAGATTTTTCAGCTTTCTCAAATTGATAGGTTGAATTTCAATTTGTTGACTAAAAATAATTATTTATCAAACATCTAAATTAATAAATTAACTTCATCAACCTATTAAAATTATTTAAATCAACTAAATGCTAATAAAAAAATTGTTTATCAAATATTCTTGTAATATTTTAATTAGTCTTGTTATTTTTATATTTTATCTCTCATTTATACATTTTTTTTTAAATAAATCTTGCTCTAAGTATATTATCTATTAGAAATAATAATATTCTCACATTCAAAATAAATATAAAAATTAATGGTGAATGTACGATATTTGGCCTATAGACTCATAACGACCTAACTAATTTTTAACTTAACCTAATTTATTTGAAAAATAAAATAAATTTAGATTTAATTTTTAACTCATTTTATAAAAAAGATAGGAATTTATTAATCAAAGATTGGTCCGTTAACTGATTAAGCTGGCCAATATTTTTTGTATATAAAAGCATATAATATATATTAAAATAATTTATACATATTTGAAAAAGTATATAAAAGAATACAAATATTTACTTATTCTCTTATTTTTAGTTTACATTATAATATTATATTATTATTTAATTGATTAATTTATAATGATTATCGTGGTATTTATATTTATTTTATAATATTATAGTTGTTAATATTATATTTATCGCATGGTTCCAGATGGTTAAATAATTTATTATATTTTAAAAATTAATTTCACATTACTAATTAATTGAAAGATGAAAATAATAATAATAATAATATTATTATTATTATTATTATAAAATGTGATTATGTTTTAGGATTATTATCACCTACAAATTTATATCATTATTTTTATTTTTTATTAAAAATATCATATTCAAATAAATTTTCTTTTGTATAAGTTGTGTTGTTATTGTTCAATGGTCAATTCTCATTCATATTTTTATTCAAGGTTCTTTTGTTTTTTTGCTCATTCCCTTTTAGGTAACATTCTCATTTTCAATTTTTTTTTAGAGTTTTTCTCAATTTCTAATTTATAATGTTGTAATGTTTGTGATTATTTATTTAATTTAATATATTATTTAACATTATGTCAATGTATCTATATATATATTAATATATCAACTCATTAAATAATAAAATTTAATTTAATATTATTTTAATATATATTAATATATATACATATACTAATCAATTAATTAAATATTATTTATTATATATTATCAAGTTAATAGATTAATCTATTAACCCAATAGACCAACAATCATCAATTCTAAATTTGTGTTAGATTGAATTATTTCATTCTAATCCCTCATCAAGAATCACTATTCTCATTTTTCATATCAATTTCCATCTCAATCCAACTTGTTATATTTAACTCATTTTGATGCCTCTAACAATAAGCTTATTTTTTTAATATTATAAAAGTTATGACAATCATTTTTATTGAAATATTACATTATATATTAAATGTCTTGCACTTATCAAGAGATGACAAGTGAGAAGAATCTAATTTTTATTTTATTTTTTCTCTTTCGTTCCAATTCAATCACAGATAGCACTTTAATATTTATCTATTTTAATAATAAATTATTTATTTAAATTATTCATAATTAATTTTTAATTTAATTTTTTAATTTTACTGTTATTAAATTATTAAATTCTTATTTTTTTAAGTTTTGAATTATCAAATAATGTTTTGATTTCTAATTTTTAATATTTAATTATTGATTTATTTAAGTAATGTAATTTTGATATTTGATTTAATATTATTGAAATGATTTTCAATTTAGAATTTGATGGTATTATATTTAAATATTTAATATTAAAAATAAAAATTAAAAATGTTCATATTATTATAAAGATTATCGCACTCATCCTCATCTAATATCAATAATACATAGTAAGTATCCTTCACATATTAAAAAAGGATAAGTGAAAAAAACTTTTAATTTTTTTATTTTTCTTTTATGCTCCAATTTAAATAGTGAATAACGCTTCTATATTTAATTTTTTAATAACAAATTATTTATTTAAATTATCTATAATTAATTCTTAATTTAATTTTTTAATTTTATTGTTATTAAATTATTGAATCATTAATTTGGTTTTAATTTTTTGAATTATTAAATAATGTTTTAATTTTTAATATTTAAATTATTTATTTATATAAAAAAATGTAGATTTGATATCCAATTTAATATTATTAAAATAATGTGCAAATTAATAATTTAATGATATTTTATTTAAATATTTAATATGAAAAATATTTACTAAAAATATTTTAATATTTCGATGAGTTGTATAATTCAAATTTTAAATAATTTCAATAATATATCCTTTAATTTTTAAATTATAAATGACTTTGATAAATGTTATAGATCTTCATTTTTTATAGAAATTATTTATTTTTAAAAAAATATTTAATAAAATTATTTATACCTAATTTTTAATCTAAATTCATTAATAGATTTCAATTTAAATTATTTTTGTATGTGTATGTGAGAGAGCTTTATGCAAATCATACATTTTAATTTTCAATCTATATATATCTTATTAAAGAAGAAGTTATCCACCGTCCGTCAAATGATATCATTAGGTTCGTCCCATTTCTCTTTGATTTTTTGTAAAAGAATTTTGTACAAATTTTTTGTATAAAATTTATGTGTATAACAACAACATATAATTATATACATTTAATTTCTCATTAATTAATTTATAATAATTTTCTTTTATACTTTTTTATTAAAGGAAAATTTTATTATTTCAACTATTTTCTTTATTCAATCACATGTTTTTAATATTTTTATTAAACACAATTCACTTAATTCTCTCATATCTGATATATAAACTACAATTTTCTCAATGCACATAAATTTTATTTGTGTTTAAGTAATTAACACTAAGTAAAGAACATTATTAATATTAAGAATTTAATCTTATATTTAAGCATGTTATTATTTTATAATTTAATACATAAAAAGTTATTTACAAAATATATTTAAATGGATTGACTCTTGTTTTCTTGAGTAAATTCATTTTAAATGCTTTAATATTTAATTAGGACAATGATGCATATTCTTATTCCCCTCATTAATCTCTATCATTTTTTTTTATATACTATTCTCCTATATAAGATTATACAATCTAGTACATTCTTATATTACATCTTAAAAATTATAGTTGTTATTTGATAAATCATATTTAATTTCCATTATAACTAATATTTAAATTGAATGCAAATAATATTCAATTTTTATGCAAATAAATTGAGATTTTATTGAAATTACAGTTGTTATCCAAACAAATTGAAGTTTTATTTAAATTATATGTAAATAATACTTAGTTAATATTTATATAGAGACTAATTTTTTAAGTATTTAGTATTAAAATTTACACAATTCTTCAAAACCTAAAATCAATGCACAAATACACACTTACATGCAAGTGGGTGGACACACACTTTCTCTAATATATTTGAGGTACTTTTGGATTAAAATAATTGAATTTTTTTCTGTACTATGATAATCGACCAAATTAATTAATATTTTGGGTAGAATCTAAAAAACTATTAACTAATGTTATGTAAGTAAGGGATTGGATTTTAGAACAAAATTTTTCAAAAGAAAGACAAACAAATTGAAATGGAAAAGCAAGAAAAAAATGATAAAGATTGAAGTGCATCATTGAACTGCTACTGTTCATTTGTCGTGTGAAAACAAGTTTGACGAGTGTGCTCGGAGAGGCATGCAAAGGGGTTAAATTGACACTTTGTAATCTCACACCTAGTATAATAAATATTATACAATAGATATCATTTACAATTTGCTTCATTCACTCGTATTTATGATAGTTTATGAAAAAGTTATTTCACCTTGAAACATCAATTTAAATTTTTGTTTAGCTAAAAATAGATGATAAGATGTAATTAAATCTTAGGTTATCATTATAGTCCTCTTTCATATGAATCTAACTATATACATATGCATGAAATACTTAGCAATGTTGATGCTAAATTTGGATGCACTATTATGACGTATATCTTAATCTTTTGTGATAATAAATGTTTTAATAAGATTCTTTTCGTTATCCTTAGACCCTATTTTCCTAAATTGAGAAAATTTGTATTTTGATGACAACAAAATATCTTGGTTACGCTAAATTGATTTATTTTCAATGGTTCGTTTGATGGTAGCCTTGGACTTCAAGTTGAAGATATAGATGAGGCCTTACTTTGCATGTCTTGTAAAGTTTAAAATTATTAGAATTAGCTCAAATTTGAAATTTTTTTAGAAAGGTTTGCCTCTTGTTTTTTAAAAAATTATACCAAAAACATTATAATTTTTTGCTAAATGATTTGTCATATTTATTTAGTTAGAAGTTAAGTTTTTAGAGTGTTTTTGTAAGGTACAAATCAGTTAAACTGTTGAAATGTCCTGCAAAATTTTAAAATTTTCATCTCCAGGACTTATGATTCAAATAGATAATTTTTAAACTGTTTTCACAATCATGCTTGAGGGAATAGGGTAAGCATTCATATCTTGCAATTCAAATTGAGATTTGAACTGATTTTTGTGCTATTCAAATCAACTATTCAAAACCTTATTTTGCGATTCTAATCACAACTTTGATCATATGCATTCCTAAACTTACCGAAGGTTTGTAACTTTAGGTGAGCATAATCAGATTTTGAATTAAATTTTAGCAAGTCGAATTGAAGTTTTCAAATTTAAATCTTGTGATTTTAATCATGATTTTACTCGAATTTCAAATTTTAAACTCACTATCATGATCGCACATTCAATTTTATAAATAATGGCTAGTTTTTTATTGTATATTTTCATTTGCTATAAATATCCATTTTACACATTTTCATAGCACAGAAACACATCTCTTCAAAGGTAAACTTTCTCAAATAAATCTAATCTTCAATTCTTTATATCCTTTTCATAGATCTGAACTAAATCTAAGTGATTCTAATCCTATTGTGCTTCATCTTTGTATCTAGAGCTGCTGTGTTCTTGCCATATTTCTTTTATATTAAAATCAAACACTGCTGGAGTCTAATCTAGGGTAGAAGAGTGGTTGAGCTCTTTCTTTCTTTTCTTCGAGTGAGGATCTCAAAGGGGTTTGTAATTATGATTGAGTAATTGTTGTATTGCAGTTTGTTCAAATGTCAGTCCAAACTTGTAAGTTTTGATTAGTGGATTCGAGTTTGGTTGAAAGCTTGGAAGAGATGTATGCCTTGGAATCAATTTTTAAGGGGAACCACTACAAATGATTGTTTGAATCTCTATACCCTTTCTCCTTTACTTTCTGCATTTTACTTAGCTCTGATTCATTATTATTTATTATTATGTTAAATTGTTGATATTGTGCTAGTTGTTGATTTAGTTGTTATATTTATGAACAAACATTTCTTATTTTTAAGAGAATTCACTATTTTTCCTAAGTTTTTAAAGGGATTGAAGAAAATTGATTTTAATATTTCTAAAATCCTAAAATCAATTCACCTCCTCTTGGTGAAATCCTTAACCACAATTGACATCAGAGCTTGACCATTGGTATTAGGTGTAACCACCTCAAGAAGATCCTATGGATGTTAATGATTGTATTATTTATCTAGAGTGTCCTCCATTGAACCAACCCTTTGGATTTAATCGTAAACATTACGCTTATTGAAAATAAAAAATGAAGGATTTTATTCAAGCTATTGATATAAATATGTGAGAAATAGTAGAAGGTGGATACAATCTTCCAACCATGATTGAAGATAATATAACTATTTTGAAACCAAGAAGCAAATGGAATAAAAATGAGAAAAAGAAGCATCTTCTAACTTCTAAGGTCAAATAGATTGTATCTAATTCTCTTTAGCCAAGGGAGTATGAGAGAGTATCAAACTGTCCTACTATTAAAGATATATGAGATACTCTTGAAGTGGCTCACGCTGGAACCATAGAAGTGAAAGCTTTATAGGTCTCTACTCTAGTTTCACAATATGAACTGTTTAAGATAAATGATGGTGAATCTATAAAAGATATGGTTCAAAGATTTACTACTATTGTTAGTCACTTGAGTAGTCTTGGTAGAAAATTTGAAAATGCTGACTTGGTGTAGGAGGCCATATAGTCCTAACCATTGAATGGCAACTAAAATCATTACTATCAAGGAGCCTATAAAGATGGGTATGCCATCCATTCAAGAGATGTTTAGGAACTTAGAGGAGCATAAAATGAGCTATAAAGATTCTCCAATAATGATGACGATAGAAGGTGGAAAAAAAATCTAGCATTGAAAGTTACTACAATATTTGAAGAAGGGAAGGATGATGTGGAAAGTTTAAAGGACCTTAATGAAGACAATGATGTTGCCCTTCTAACCAAGAAATATGAAAGACTTATAAAGGCTCATAAGTCTAGTGGTCAAAGGAAAGGTCCCCTTTCTAGTAGGAATGGTAACAACGGAGATCAAAGCAATCCTTCCACTCTTACATGCTTTGAATGCAAAAAGTCAAGTCATATCAAATTGTACTACCATGTCTATCTCGAAAAGCTCTTGAAAAATGAAATACAGAAGAACAAGAAGCTTATCAAGAGAGCTCATCTTGCAATTTGGGGAGATGATCATGATGATTTAACTTATGAAAATGAAAAAGATGAAGAAGCCTTGCTTTGCCTCATGGTTATAGTAAACAATGATTTAAAGGTATATGACAATAACTCAATTCACTCTGATGATGATTTTGATTATTTATATAATGAGTTGTATGATAACTTGCTTAAGGCAAAGAAAAATATTAGTCTTTCCAAGAAGATCATTACATCTTTAGGAAGTAACATTGAGGATTTTAAAAAAAGAAAATAATGATTTAAAGAGAGAAATCAAAAGCCTTAAGCTATCATCCTAAGTGGGTGCTATTTGCGATGCTCTTAAAATCAAAATTGATAATTTGAACAAAAATGTGGAAAAGTTCACAAATGACAGGAAATCACTTGACACATTCCTTAGAAGCCAAAGGTATGGTTTTAACAAAGAGGGTCTTAGTTATGTATTGAGTGTGTCAAAATCATTTTACAAAAACCTCTTTATTAAAAAAAAACCATGAAAAATTAACCATACATAATGTCTCACTATTGTGAACAAAAGGTCATAGCATTCATTCTTATGCCCACAAATGGAATATTTTTGTTTTAAGTGTAGGTGAAAAGTTAGTTTGGGTTCCTAAAGCTTTTTCTTAAAATACTACTAATCTTGGTGGACCCAAGATTGCTTAGGTACTAGCTTCAGAAAAATGATTTCTCCTGTGTATGTGTGTGGGAGATCCTAGAGTGATATGTGGTTCCTAGATAGCAGATGCTCCCAATACATGATCGGTGACAAGTCTAA
>JANHAO010014802.1:0-15138 GCA_026873985.1 Saraca asoca
AAACAAGTATGAATATAGCCGTGTAGGTGTGCTTACCCGTTTTACAATCATAATATCAATACACATTTAAAAACTATAATTCAATGAGAAAGTTATGTAATGGAAAACATGATATTCAACAACATGGTTGTAAACAAGGGAAAAAATTAATAACTTTCTAAAATTTCATTGAAACTTATTATAGAAAATCGCACAAGTGGATTTCCACAAGAATATGTTCCAAGAGGTAACCATTAGAATATAAGCATACTCATTGTCACAAGCTATCCAATATGACTGCCCTATGCTCGTGACCATTTATCCCCTACATTCCCACCTTATCCACTCCTACCCGAGGAATTTCATATCCCCAAGTGCACTTGAGTACATATCCCTACATTTCCACCTTATCTACTCCTGCCCCGATGATTCTCATATTCTAAGGGTTACTAAGGAAATTTCATAATGGTTGTGATACTTCAAATCAGCATTTAAAACACATTAATATTTATGGAAATCTCATTATTTAAAAAGAATTTATAGCATTCCACTTAATAAAGTTATACTATAGTTTTTATATAGGATTCTTAAGTGAGGAAGGGAAATGTTCACTTACCTTTAAAGGCATCAATCCGACTACTCGGGAATTTGTTGAAAGCCTAAATTTTAGACATTTACGAACTCTATACTCTATCCAAAACGTTTCGTGTCATAATAATAACAAAAGTTTCCAATTTTATCAACTATGTATCTTCGGATTTTTACACAATAAACTTGATATCAAATAAACATTTCATCATTGGGCACATCCTATTTAGAACGTAATTCTTAGAAATCCAGATAAATCATATAACTTTTATAATAACAAATAGATTATTTCAAAATCAAGTATTTCACAAAATACTTCTATGGTTAAGACATATTTTAAATACAAATAATACCTCAGAATAAATCATCATCGGTAATTCAAATTATTCAAGAATCATAGTTTAATATTCAACAAAATCACTTCTCAATGCAAACAGAAATTTGGCAAGAGTGGGACTATTCACTCACAACCATTTCACTGAACTCGTAGAATTCAAATAATTATGGACTCTATAGTTTATCAGAAGTACCTCAAAACTCAATTTACCATAAGATTTTTCAATTTCAACAAGCTTATACACAAATTTCTTGAGAATTCTCAATTGGAGTACTACGAAATAAATCTAACGATCTAGAATTACTCACCGTGCCTCGAAGGTCCACCTGTCAGCTCGCTGCCGGCTGGAACGTCACCGGCTGCCCAAAATCCATGCCTAGCCGAACTAGTAGAAAAACAGGGAAAAGAGGAAGCAGCCATGCCACTGAAAAACTTGCTGGCCAAAGGATCACGCCAGAGGAATCTACAATAATCAGAGTTAGGTTGGTTGGACGGAGGTACCATCAAAACCACCATAGCAGTCGAATGAAATATCTGTTGTGCCAGAGAATGCTTCGGCCAAAGGAGAAGAAAGAAGATGGCGGGAGCATGGCTGGACTCCCGCCGATCAGAAACCAGTCATTGAAAGGTAGCAAACGACTAGTGATATGCCGGCCAAACGTGAAGCTTCGGAAAGTTCTGGAGAGAGCCAGAGAAAGAAGAGAAGAGAAGAGAAGAGAAGAGAAGAGAAGAAGGTCGGGGAAGAAGGGTCGAATAGGGGCTGGCTGGACCTGCAACTGACTAGCCCTTATTTATAATAAAAAGTATTTTATATAATTTACATTTTGGCCCCTAAAGTTTACACTGCCTTACACTAAGGCCTATTACTTGTGCCGCCTTAACAAATGCCCAACTTCCACAAATTTTTTCAATTTAGTCCTTACCAAAATTTTCAATTTAATTCTTTTCCATTTTATTATAAATTTTCGGGGTGTTACATTCTCCTTTGTGTCTTTAGTTGTATTTATTTTATTCATGATCTTCCTCTAGATCTTGACAAAATACCTACTAAAGCTATCAAATATATCTTCTTAAGTATTCTCGTATTAAAAAAAGGATACAAATGCCAATAAGCATATAAAGGGTTTTGCCCGTTATAACTCCTATAGCCTCCGAATGTATAGAACATGAATCTACAAATTGCAGCAATAAAATTCGGGTGACTTAGATCTCTTAAGTACGTATTCCCATTTAAATCGGCCACTAATTCGGTTGTTTACCTTAAACAGGCATTGACATGAGAAGCTTGTGCTTTACAAACGTCTATCATGATTAACCAATACACGACTAAGCATGATAACGATTAACCAACAAAAGGCAAGCATCCCTGCATAGAATCATTCAAGAGGCAAGATTCAACAGTGAATCGATCCTGTCCTATTTACAAAAAGACCAAAACTGCCATCTCAATGTCTTTAACAGAAAATTGGGCATCTATATAAACTCCGTATATTAGTTTCAACTTGTCCCTTGCACAAACAGAAATGGGACTAGCTACATCAGTCAAATGCTAAAAGCTCATCCAGCTGTTCCTCAGTCCAATGTGGAATTAAACTGTGTGAAATTATGATCTTGTTCTCCTTTTCCTTCTGGTTTTCTATTCCGGTTTCTTGATTGTCAGAGATATCAACCAAGTTTGTTGAAGAACCATTGCATCGAGCATTCCATGCTGGATTTTCTCCTCCAGCCAATTCAAAAGGGTCGGTCCGGTCTTCCATCTCAATTTGAAGCTCACCATCAAGGGTTACTTCCACAGGTCTAGTTATTCCGATATCCTTACCCTGTGTCTGTGAAAATTTCTCTCCAGCCAAAATACCAGCATTTCGTTGTCCGCTGTCTCCATTATCAAAATGGCTGCTTTCAATAGCAACATCTTCCTCCATTTGTTTGTCAACTTCCTCTGTCTCCCTAAGCCTTGAATTTAATCTGAGGTTAGTGATAATCCCTGCAGTTCTTTCCTGTGGCAGAGAGAGTGTATTGCCCAGCATCCATGACTTTTCATTGCTTTCTGTCACAATCACATTAATGAGAATATAAATATGCTAAAAAATATAGTGAAGGAAGCAGCACCAAAATTAAAAAAAAAAAAAAGAAAAAAGAACTTTTTCCATATTGTTATATAGGAACTTCAACCATCAACCTATACTTGGTGCAGTGTGCCTGACTGAAGGTGCAGGATAAATTGGTGCCGACGGAGGTCCACTGTCCTTGGAAAAGACCTTTAAAAAAAAAAATTATCAGCAATTAGCCGAAAAACTTCCTATAAAAAAATAATTGCGTCAACAATAGTACATATGCAGTGACCTCATTCTTTACATGCATATGACCCATTGAGAAGAAAGAAAAGGACATTGAATTGGGTAATGCGAAACATGAATACGCTCCCATACCTTGACTATATTGTGCAATGTAATATTCAGATAACAAGCAGAGCTAGTGGGAAAAAATACAGCAACCTGAAATGGGAACGATTTGGTTCAACCGAGCATGTTTGGTCATTAGACTCTAAATTGTCACCAAAGAGGAAAAGGAGACAGACAAGAATTAAGCATTTGTGACAAGGAATGCTTCTGAGTTCAAACGAGGGAGTAAAGACAGTAAGAGACCTTTCGGAGAATTAAAACTGAACCAACACATATATCCCTCCCAAATTCTCCCTCAGCGAAGACTTTACGGTGGATGCTAGCACCAACTGTGCTTGTAGGGTCCTGAAATCCAAACTCATGTACCTCAGATAAATTTGTATGGTAATGCATTAGAAAGACGCATCAAAAGTGAAATTTCTAATGCGAAATTCCAGTAATACCTTTAGCGTCACAATCAAATCTCCAAAACCATTTGGCGTGCACGATTTGACGACAGCAACAACCTGATTTAAAGCAATCATATTGAAAGACTCAAAAATTCAATGTTTTGAAAATAAGCCCGATACTGCTATTCATATATCACTAAAATCTCCTATTTTAGAAAATAAACAGAGCGCTCTAAGGCTGCACTTTCTCCCAGTTTTCAGTCATTACTCAGCAGTCACAGAGACGTTATTAACTTTCCTAATTGTCTTCTGAAGAATTGGCAGTACCTGAGCTGCTCTTTCGATATTGAGATGCTTCTTAATTGAGCTCAAAGGCGTACCAAGTGACACACTATCACTGTTCACCATTCCTGGGGAAAGGGGGAAAATTTTCAACCAAAATTTTAAGATATATTAATCAAAATTTTCCGAAAGCAGCACTATTTAACAAAATTAATTAAATAAAAAATTATTTGAAGAGAAAAGAGGAAAATGATATTAAAAAAAAAAAAAAAACCTTCTCGACGAAGAAAATCCAAAGCACAGAGCCAACTACTGGTGTTAAAATCATCATCATTTTCATCGCCAACTTCGACGACCCTCCTTATGAACTCTTGCGTAGGAAAGGGTTCATCTAAATTTCCAGAGAATTTCTGGTCACCTTGGGCTCTGCGCTGCATCGCTGCCTGAACCGCACCAGCAGGACCCGGAATGAGGTGCACCGAGGCGGCAGTTCTCTCCGATATACGCAAAAGAAGCTGCGATTGAGAATCGGTTAGGGTTTCCCGGGGAGGCTGAAGATTGAGTTGGAAGGTCGGCTCCGATTGGGATGCGGTGGTGGATACGGAGGAGCCATGGTTGGTTTTAGGCGGTGAAGCAAGAGGATGGTGGCGGTTCTTCTTGCAAGGGCGAAGGAAATTGGAGAGATCAGAATCGTCGAGGTCAAGTGCTTCCCAGGGTTCCATGTGCAAATCAAAGCAATGTGGAAAGCGCGGGAAATTGATGGTAAGAAAGTGGGCCGGAAGTTCAGAGGCAATGATATGGGCCAGGCCTAATATTGATGTCAGTCCAGGTCTGGGATGCTGATCTGCTCCATTTTTTTTTCTCTGACAAAAAAATTGATGTGTAGAAAGCAAAATAGTCAAAACTCAAAACTCGAATAGCTTGCATGTACGTTGGATGAGAGTTGAACGTGTCCAAATGTTTTAGGTCCCATCCGACCATCTCCCGGATCTCCCGGTTACTACTTCCAGTAAACTCATCACCGTCCCTCGCTCCCTCTCCCACATCACCAATCTTCCCTTCCCATCACTCAAAATTTTAAAATAATATAATTAAACAAGTAACAGAACCCAAACATTTTTCTGGGAAAATTTTCTTCACAGGAAAAAAAAAAAAAACTGAATTCTGGTAGGCCCCATGTCATCCCTGATTTTCCACTTTTTTATTCTGCATTTATGATTATTGATGACCGTTTCATTCTTGGTGGCTGATTTCAGATAGAAGAGTTTTTGGGCTGCAAGGGCTGTGACTTTTTAACAATATATTACTTGAATAATTGCGCGAGGCACACTTTGGATTTTTTTAATGGCGGATTCTTCACCTCATGCTTCAGGGGAATCAAAGACGCTGATGCAAGATCTTCTGGGCCTTTTAAGGGTTCACATTAAGCGTGGCGTTAACCTCGCTGTTCGTGATGTTCGTAGCAGCGATCCTTACGTTGTCGTTAAGATGGGCACCCAGGTTTTCTTCTTTTCCTTTCTTCCTTTGATGTTTGTTGGCTTTGACTATCTTCTGGGTCAGTCTCATTTTGCTTTTCTTGATCTGAAAGAAAATCCTTGCTATAATCTCTGTTTTTATGCTTTGGTAACATTCATTGTGTAAAATTTAACATTGTTGAATCAAGGATTGCTCTTATTTTATAGGTGTAACTTGAGAATGTGTTTTAATATAATTCTAATTGATGTTGTAGAAAATTAGAAATGCATTGGTCAATTATATTAACTGTTTTTGACAGAAACTCAAGACTCGTGTAATAAAAAAGGATGTTAATCCGGAGTGGGATGAGGACCTTACGCTTCCTGTGCTAGACCCCAATATTCCAATCGAACTGGTAAGTGTATTAAACTTATTTTATTATTAAATATCCAGTTGAAGTTAATGGTGCTTGGTGGTCTGTCTCTACCAAAACTTGCAGACTGTGTATGACCATGACACCTTTAGCAAAGATGACTTAATGGGAGATGCAGAAATTGATATCAGAGCATACATAGAGGCATTGAAGATGGACTTGGCTGGGCTCCCAAATGACACCATAATAACAAGAATACAACCCAGCAGGCAAAATTGCTTGGCTGAGGAGAGCCTGGTTTCATGGACCAATGGCAAGGTTGTCCAAGACCTTGTCCTTAGACTCAGAAATGTGGAATGCGGTGAAGTTGAAGTTCAATTGCAATGGATCGAGCTTCCTGGTTCCAAGGGCTTAGCAATTTAATCAAATGTCAACCACCTGCTTGCTGCTGCCTATATATTTAATTTAATCTAATCTAATCTATTCTCTATATTTGTAGACATTATATATATGTATCTATTCCTATACTATTTGTGCTTGAAATTGGAGAAGTCAATATTGGATAATGTGTTTGAACTTGGATGTGAATCCACACATATTTGTGCCCCATTCCCCAACAAAGCAACTTGCTTATCCCCTACGTACATCAAACATGGTGTTAGAAGAAGATGGAAGCATAATTTATTCAGCCCTTGCTTGCTTCTATATCCATATTTTGAGCATATCTGAATAACTTTGAAGTCTGCTATCAACTTTCTTACCCAATGAAAAAACACAAATTATTATATATGGATGATTAAATAGAATATCCATTCATGTCTGCATGTCCAACAGCTTCACGTGCAACATAAGGATTAGTGTATGAAGCACACGCTTAGCCATTCAAAATAAGTTTGATTATCTTTTCTTTGTAATAAAATATGAATATGAATCCTTTACTTTCCTTTTGAAGAAGGGGATGTGAATTTCAGAAAAATAAAAACACATAATATTTTTTTTATATTAAAATAATGGGTTTTAATAAAAAAATTGTTAGTCGATTTAAAATAAAAAATCATGTCTTTATCTCTATTAACAAGAAAGAAAATGAGAGAATTTAGATGCATTAAATATATAAATAATGTTATCATCTCTTGAGGCTTGAGTGTGTTATCTTAAGTGACTTACACTAAAAAGCACATATTCTTCTAAGTCTTTTATTGACTACTTGTAATTAATCCATGAATAAAATGTAAAATCTTAATTTAACCTAATTCGACTCATCCTTCGGGTTAACAATTGAAATAAAAGAAACATTTTTCTTATTAAGAAAATGGGATCCACAGATTTGGTGATATTTGAATTCCTCTAACCAACTCGAATATTTGGTCAGATACATTGGAATGTCCTAACTGTTGTTGTATGGTAGGCAGCCATTGAAATTAAAATATGAAAGGGCACGCAATTTTGGGAGTAAAAAGAGATTATATTTGAGGGAGCCAAGAGATTACATATTCATCCAAGGAATTAATGCTAGTTGAGAGGTAAATAAGACAAAAAAGTTGAAGAGAGCAAAAAATAAAGAAATGGAAATGCTCATAGGAAACACAAAAGAAAGAAAAGTATAGCAGTGCGTGCAGCTAAGATAAGCATGGTGTTTGGGGGTTTTTGAATATCAAACACTTGTACCACTCTTAATTTCTTGGCTATGCCCACCGTCATTAACTTCAAACCATGTTTCACTTCTCACTTAATTTTTTTAATGTTAGATGAATTTTTTAAAAAATTACAACTTTATATTAAAATGTTATTGCAACTTTATCAATAAAATTTGCGGAAATTTACAAAGTTGAATTTAAGAAAAGCTACAGTAAAGGTTGTGCTCTTTTACAGCTACACAGTGAGCTGCTTTTAGTATCATCATGTTTTGGTCTTGTGTTACGGTTCAAACTTGTTATCCTTTAAGTACATCAACGACAGGTTTGGTGAAACCGTTAATAGTCCTTTAATAAGACTTAATAGTTGATTTCTTTACTTTAATACAAGAATTAATGCTAACTTTATCTCAGGCTCTAATATCTGTTCAAATTAAAGAGTTTTTGTAATTTTATCTTAAATGAACCCTTCTTTCTTTTGTTGATATTCATACTAAGAATGTTTAATTAATTGATTTGTATGACCTAAAACTGATTATAGGTAATTAATCTGGCATTTAACAAAGAGACTCCACTAATTAAACAGGCATCATTCAGTAAATATTCGATTGATGAGTGATGGTAAGATTTGAGCATGATGATGTTTTAACGAAAGGTCAGGCGCTGATTGGCAGAACATAATGATGGGAACTTAGCATATGCTGCCTCATTCAGACCAATATTCTTCCCTTTATTTATTTATTTATTTTTTAAAAAAATGCCTCAGTTGCTTGATATTCTTGAAATCCTTAATTCCCTTATTAAAATGTGTGAATTTGCTTGTTTCAGTTTCTGCAGAAAGATATTTGGACTTTATATTAACGTTTTATTAGCTTCACAGTTGACAACTTTATAGATTCAAGTAAAAATATACTGAATTGGTCTCAGAACTCTTTAATGTTTCTTGAGTTCACAAAAGAAAAAGGAAGAAAGATTTGGATGCTCCAACCTGTGTCTGACATTAATTATCAGAGTTGATAATATGATATTGATGGGTGAAAATGTGCATGAAGGGAGGAAAGAGAAGAAAACACACGGTAAATTGTTAAAACATAATTGAAGTTGGTTTGTTATTGACAGCAACAGCAGAGCAAGTGAAGTGTTATTTTGTGGAAAGGCCGTAATGTAATATAATCTTACACAGCTAACACAAAATGAACCCGAAGCTCTTGGAAGTGGCAAACCTATCAGTGTTAGATATGCTAATAATCAGACACGACAATTTAAGGCCACGTGATGGTTTTTACACTCTTTGCCTTCTTCCCTTTGTCCTCTCCGCTTACAATTTTGGGAGTCCTCAGGCCTCAGTCCTGTATCGTAGCGTGTGTAGTCTGATTCTCCCATCTCAAAATCAAGTGATGAATAGTGCTACTTGCATGGATTATTTTTAATCCGTAAAGTAAATAATACTTGTTTGATTCAAATTATAAGTGATAATGTAACAATTTTGAGTATGCAGGTAATTAGCATTTATATGGCATTCATGAAGAAAGAATAGCAAATAGAGGGAAGAGGTATAGGCTCTTTTAGTCTTTTTGTTTTTTTGGTAAAATGGGAAAATGTAAATTACGCATAAACCAGAGTCACGTTTACAGATCTCACAGGCCCTTTAGCCTTTACAAAGCTTAAAAGGGGTCTCAAAAAACAAATACTTGGAGACATAACCACCTCCAACCAAAATGCTTTTTCTACACTTTATGTAACAAATTAAGTTCCATAGAAGATAGAGCCACACACACCAAGTTTCCAACTCCAAGTTATCAAATACCATCATCACACCCCCCCACTCCCTCCCTCCCTCCCTCACCCCTCTCCAAACACTGCTCGAAACAAAAAGGAAAAAACAAAAGTCCCAAAATAAAAAGGCAAAGCCACCCCTCTCCCCTTCTCTGCATCTTTGCTTTGGGGACTGCAACTGCAGAACTGCAAAGCTTGCTAACTCGCAACTCTCAAAGCTGAAAATATATTTTCTCTATTCTGTTCTGCTTATTGCCCACTACCCCATAAACCAAAAACCACATGATCTCCCATATCCCCAGCTCTTCTCATCATCACCACCACCCCCACTTCAACTTTCTCCTTTTTCTTCTCCAACTTTCCTTCATCTATTCCTTTTTTCTTCTTCTTCCTTTCTCACTTGTTTCTCAGAATTAAGAAACCATATTCTAATCTGGGTCATTCAAAAATCAAGCAAATATGATCACATTATCAGACTTCTACCATGTCATGACTGCAATGGTGCCACTTTACGTGGCTATGATATTAGCCTACGGCTCTGTGAAATGGTGGAAAATCTTCTCACCTGATCAGTGCTCTGGCATCAACCGGTTTGTGGCTCTGTTTGCCGTACCTCTCCTTTCTTTCCATTTCATAGCTTCTAATAATCCCTATGAAATGAACATCCGTTTCATTGCCGCCGATACCCTTCAAAAACTCATCGTTTTGGCCATTCTTGCAATCTGGACTAACATCAGCAAAAGGGGTTGCTTAGAATGGACAATAACTTTCTTCTCACTTTCCACCCTTCCAAACACTCTGGTTATGGGTATCCCTTTGCTTAAAGGGATGTACGGTGATTTCTCAGGCAGTCTCATGGTTCAAATTGTGGTCCTCCAATGCATCATTTGGTACACTTTGATGCTATTCATGTTTGAGTTTAGAGGAGCCAGAATGCTTATTTCTGAGCAATTTCCAGACACTGCCGGAACAATCGTCTCTATTCATGTTGATTCTGATGTTATGTCATTGGATGGAAGGCAACCATTAGAAACTGAAGCTGAAATCAAAGAGGACGGAAAACTTCATGTAACTGTGAGAAAATCAAATGCTTCAAGATCAGATATTTTCTCCAGAAGGTCTCAGGGTCTTTCTTCCACTACTCCTAGGCCTTCAAATCTTACTAATGCAGAAATTTACTCTTTGCAATCTTCTAGAAATCCAACTCCAAGAGGGTCTAGTTTCAACCACACAGATTTCTATTCTATGATGGGTGGTGGGCGGAATTCTAACTTTGGTGCTTCAGATGTTTATGGGCTCTCTGCGTCAAGAGGGCCCACACCGAGGCCGTCAAATTATGAAGAAGATAGTGGGAAGCCAAGGTTCCATTACAACCACGGTGGAACTGGGCATTACCCGGCTCCAAACCCAGGAATGTTTTCTCCAACCGGGTCAAAAAATGTTGCCCCGAATGCTATTAATGCCAACAAGAGGCCTAACGGCCAAGCACAGCAGAAACCAGAGGATGGAAATAGGGACCTTCACATGTTTGTTTGGAGTTCAAGTGCATCACCAGTTTCAGATGTGTTTGGTGGCCATGAATATGGAGCTCATGATCAGAAAGAAGTGAAATTGGCTGTATCACCAGGAAAAGGTTTGATCTTTTTTGTGTGAATTTGTTATTTCTCTACTTAATTTAGTTAATATTTTGTACTTTTCTCATATGAGGTGGTTTGCTTTGTCAATCAGTGGAGAACCATAGAGAGAACCAAGAGGATTACCTTGATAAGGACGATTTCAGTTTTGGGAATAGAGGAACGGAGAGGGAAATGAATCAACATGAAGCTGAGAAAGTTGGAGATGGAAAGCCTAAAACAATGCCCCCAGCAAATGTGATGACTAGGCTTATATTGATTATGGTTTGGAGGAAACTTATCAGAAACCCCAACACCTATTCTAGCCTAATAGGCCTTATTTGGTCCCTTGTTTCATTCAAGTACGTCATCTCCATAAAAATACATATATTTGGTCTCTACAATAAATTCATTTTACATTTTTTATGAATTTAATTGGATTTGGTTGGTGGGGTTAATTTTCTCCTGCAGGTGGCATCTTGAAATGCCTGCCATCATAGCCAAGTCTATTTCCATACTGTCAGATGCAGGGCTTGGCATGGCCATGTTCAGTCTTGGTCAGTATTAACAACAATCTATCCTATTGGACAAAATTTTTTAACTGAGAAGGAAGGAAATGAAAAAAATATTTATTGATTCTGTTCTCTGAGTGTTCTGACTTCTGACCCATCTTTGCTTAATAAAGGAAAAGAGGGAACAGGAAATCTTTTCTGATTCCATCTTAACTTTGATTAATTAATATTTTGTTAGAGAAAGCGAGCAAGTGTGCTAACATAAGCAGTGAAAAAGCAAAGTGAAGAAGCAAACAGTATATATACTGTGTCAGTGTTATGATAATGTTGTGGTTTACTTTTTCTTTGATTCATACACTTTTTGAAGAGTATGTGTTGAGTTGGGATGGTGGAAGTGATGATGAAAAGGGGTGACTGACAGTGGAGTGTGGAATTAGTGATAGGCATGCTTTGCTTTTGGTGAAGAAGGGAATAAGAATGATAATGAAATGAGCTTTTGAATGGGACAGGTCTGTTCATGGCATTGCAGCCAAGGATCATAGCATGTGGGAATTCCGTAGCAGCTTTTGCAATGGCAGTCAGATTCCTTGCAGGTCCAGCTGTCATGGCTGCTGCTTCCATTGCTGTTGGCCTTAGAGGCGTTCTTTTACATGTTGCTATTGTTCAGGTCTCATCCTCTCTCTCTCTCTTTTCTGCTCCCTCTTAACGCAACCATTTTACAATATTAATCACAACCTCCAAAAATCCAAATATTTGTTGAGCAGGATGCATTCGAAACCATATATTTAATTTGTTTGCAATCTAATAAATTACCTAAAAAAATTAAACAGGCAGCTCTTCCTCAAGGGATTGTCCCATTTGTCTTTGCCAAGGAATACAGCGTACATCCTGATATTCTCAGCACAGCGTCAGTACAATTCATCTTTTTCTGCCACCTTTTTTCTTTATCTTTTGAATTCTGACTAATGCGATTTCTTGAATTCAATCAATTGCAGTGTTATTTTTGGGATGTTAATTGCATTGCCCATAACGCTGGTTTACTACATCTTGTTGGGGCTGTGAAAGTTGGATGGATTGATGATATTGCACATCACATGCCACATTCATGCAAAGCTCGATCAGAAGAAAAAGTTCATTACAATAGAAAATCATCTCCAGAAAGTAGCAGGAATTCCCGGATCAATCTCTCTCTCTCTCTCTCTTTTTTTTCCTTCCCTTTTCTTTTTTATTTCAGTGAATCGTCCTTGCTTAGTAAAAATGTAAAATCATGTTTGTAGTTAATTTATAAAAAAAAAAATGCTATCTTGTTAAATTTTGATTGATAGTGTCCTCGGATTCCTCATCACTCTTCGAACCAAGAAAAAAGGTTCAAAGGAAAGGAAATTGGTGAATTCTATTGGGTTTAGCCGGTAATTTAAGTTTGTCTATTGTTTTTGCCTTCGTCATTTACCAATAGAAATTCTTCTCACCCGAAGAACTATACATAAAATCTTAAGGTTTTGGAATCTAACGTATGCTATGAATCCTTATATGACTTTGTGAATTGTCATTTCACCTAAATTATGGGATTGACTAATAATGATGGGAGTTTTAAATTTGTTAGATTCATTTCTACGTATGAAAAATGATGATGTTGAGATTTAAGTTTAAGCAATATATATTTATAATTTTGGAAATGCATGAAAACAGTGCATCAAGGGACCCCCCATTAACAAGATAGAGGTTTGATTTGATGTGGACAGCTTTGGAATATTGGGGGGACAACACTCATAATCCAAAGTTTCTTCTTTTTCATTTTTTGGTTTTTTGCCCCCTTCTCCCACTCCTTTCTTCATCTCTATGTTCTTTTTAGTTACGCACATTGCATTTTGGTGACACATTTCCTTTTCACTCTTTGGTTTTTGTTGGGTACATTGCATGACATCCTTTTGAACCCTTGTAAACTAGGATAGAACCTTCACTACTAAAAAATTCATCTCTAATGATAGCTCAAAGACGATGGTTTATCTAAATCATCACTAAAGACACAATTAAGTGACACATGAGCTAATGGATTCGATGTAGACAGTTTTTCACTGATGATTGTGTGGAATTGCCTCCAACATTGATTTTTTTTCCTTGTTAATGCACAAATCTGTGATTTTCTCAAATTTGTCGTGAACCAAAACCCTAATTTCTTCCTTTTTCCCTTCCCTTTAGCTTTCTCTAATTTCCTTTTAGCTTCCTCTTATTTTTCAATCAATTTCTTCCTAAAATTTTCACTTCCTCACAAGTCTAAACAATTGTAAACAACATTCTATTTGGATTATTCAGATCAATGTAGCTTCTTCACATCTCCAAACAGTTGCTGATCGTGGAGAGTAGTCTTTATCTACTGTCTCTATCTTCAACGATCCTAAACTTGCTAAAGCAGAGGATCTTGTAAAAGAGAAAGTATGATTCTTATATAAGGCATTTTGATGTAAACGTATGTGCATGGTAGCTAGGCTGGCATCTTGTTGTTGCTATGTAGGCATCATGTTTTTGCTCTGTAGTTTCAAGTGATCTTCATATCTATAGCCATATGCTTGTCCCTTGACAAATTTTCTGGGTTTATCTTATATCTTAATTTATAAAGTAGAAAAAAAGGGAAAGTTTATCTGGAATTTTAAAAAGAATGAAATTTGGTGCTTGTTGATGGAATTGGAGCTATTGAGTAATTATAATAGTAAAGGAGCTTGACAGTAGAGCTGATTGAGCCTGGTTGGTTTTGTTCTTATTTTTTTTAACTCTTCATAGAGTATTTCCTTGGTGTAAAGCAGAGAAATCAAAATAGGGGGTGTTAAATTGGAAGTGAGCTGACAATTTTTTTTAAAAAACAAGTTAAGCTAAACTTAATTTACATTGTATTGAGTGAGCAATTACAATAGTAATTGTGAAACCTATTGAGTGATATATGTTTGAAAAATTTATGCCCTGTTTTTGTTTCATTTTCTCATATTTAAAACTTTCATGCCCTATTTTGGTTAAGAAAAAGGTTTTGTCTTTTGGTTGGTGACACCTATTGGGTGATATATGTGAGAAAAAGGATTTGTGTTTTCTTTATCATTTAGAAAAATTTATGAAAGTTGTAAAAATGAGTAGTTAAGGTGCTATAATACCTTTGCTGGCTACAAGCTATCTTACTAATACTATTTAATTTAATCCTTTATACTACTCATTTACATTTTGTAATATATATAAGATGTGTGAATGAACACCTTTTTTTTTCCTTGCTAACCAAAAGAGGATAGAAATAGCTAGTCCTTTTTAAATTCCATGTTCTACTATGTTTTCTTTTATTAAAAGGAAGACTTGAAAGCTTGACAATTCCCATGTAGTTTCTTTGATTTTATGACAATATCAATTCAGATTTGACAATCCCCATGTGAGAAATTTAATACCTTTGCATTGACTTCGTCTGAATATGTTTTGGTTAAGAAAAAGATGAACAATAATAGAAGATGAGATGAGATTGTCCTACTTTTATCACCGTCACCAGGGCCTCAATACCTCTCTATATGTGTTTTTTTTTTTACCAAAACTTTACAAAACAAAAATGGATTTACAAAACAAAAATGGATTCTTTGGAAAATCGATTGGGTGTGTAATATCTATAATGGGTTTCAATCAACTTAACTTGAACTTATTGTATTTATTTATGTACTTTGAGAAATTAAGGCTTACTATATATATATATATATATATATATAAAGCATTATATTCAGATTCCTTCTTTACTGATGATCAGTGATGAGCAAGCTACTAGTTTTCAGCTTT
>JANHAO010014803.1:0-15183 GCA_026873985.1 Saraca asoca
AATTCCAACTGTTTCAGTTAAAATAACATTATAGATATACATAGTGACAAACCAAAGCTAGGAGATAAAGGGAAAAAGAAAAAGAAGGGGGGATTTTATCACTTATCCAATCTCATCCATTACCATTAGTAACTGTAACTTTTTTCTATAAATAATGCACCAAAAGTCTCTTTAGTCACCCTGCTAAAGAATTGAGCAAAGGGAAAAAAAAAAAAAACAAATTTCAATGAGCAGATAATTCAAAGCAACGTTCCTTCAACCTGTTCATGACAGTTGACAGTTGACACCAATTATATGGGGTTATACACTTCGTGTCACCTTGAAGAATCTTGTAAATTCTGTGAAAAACATAGTTTTTTCGTGTTTAGATAAAATTAATTAAAAAAAATGTATTCAATTGTTAAGAATAACATATATCTTTTTTTTTAATTTATTTTCTTGACAAAAGTTGTTAATAACTGATATAAAAAATTTTATATTCTTTATAACACACCAAAATACAATCCGATATATTACTCTACAAATATGGAGAATATTGGATGGATATGCCGACCATATTTTATAGATTTGGAGAAAAGGTAGATTGATGATGACCGTTTTGTGGTATCAATGTTGGGTTAAAATCGTTATAATTAGTTAAAGTAGAAATGAATGTTGTAAACTTTGAATAAGTAAGTATAATTTAAATTGAATGGAAAGAAATTAAAGGCAATGAAGATAAGTGATACTATAAATTAACGCAAGGATATGTCTTTTACCAAAGTGCATGCTATTTCGCATGGAACATTCTCTTTTAAAGTGTATCATTCTATGGGTCAGAAGCTAAAGAAGAAATTCCTAATTCATGTGATAACTTAACGATTCTTTTTCTATTAATATCTTGGAGATTCAATTTCATGGATACCACTCCTTTCGGGTTCATGTGAGTGAGCAAAATCCTCTCTCTATCTAACAACCATTAAAATAAGTATCTTTCAACGTACTAATCTATTACTTTTACTACGCTCTAGAGAACGTATCAGAGTTTGTACTTTTATTTTCCAACTCATTAAAAAGCAAATCGAGAAGGATAAGACTTATACTTTCATCTATTTATAACATAAGGAGGACAGCTAAATTTTTCTTAACATGAATTTATAATCATGAATGTGATCCTTAAAACTCTTTTCTTAAAATAAAATGTCTTGAATCACAAGAAATTTTCCATCCATCCATGATTGTGCTTCTAAATTCCATGGACCCAATTTTAACAGATTATGGTTGTCCGCTAGTTATTATCGTTTTCGTTTTCCCATCCTCTACACCAAAGAATTCATGGATCTCAATGCCCACCACATTGAAATATCAGTTTTATCTTTGCCTTTCTTGAATTAAATGTATACACATGAACTGTATAGCATAGAAATAATAAATTATTCTGTTATATTCTTTTAAAAGTAATTAATATTTGAATATATAGGATATGAAAGTATATAATTTTAATCCCTCAAATCACTATATATAATAATTGCACGATTAATAAGTATAGATAGGATAAAAGGGCTGGGCAATCTTTTCTTTTTCCTATTCATGAACGCAAGTTGCTTGAAGATTTTCTCCTTTTGACGAGGCTTAAAGTATAAATATTCTAAAGCTGATGAGAGAGGACCTACTAGTGTTCACATTATGAATGAATGAATAGAGCAATAATAGTATATTTACCCTAAACCCTGCATTAGAGAGATTACTCAAACGGATAATGTAAAAATGCATGTATCACTATCACTATTAAGATAAGTAAAGTTTACATGTACGCATGCATGGCATAGTTAAGATGATTCCCATCTATCATACGTAATCGATATTGTGTGTATTATTGGTCTCTCAAACCTGTTTGGCGCAGTATTTTCTTCCTACATCACTTAAGGGACGATATGTAAAGTTACAGAATATAAAAAGTGATTGATTAATCAAACTACCAAGTTATATATCTATGATCATGTCAATTGCATCTGATATCTGGACAAAAACGACCTGCTTTATTGGGGTCCTCCTGTGAATTAGCTGTCAACCAATAGTCCATCTACCATGATTGCTTTCCACATTGTCTGTCTTCAAACTTTTCATTCGATTGCAAGATTTAGACTTAGACTTAGACTCCATTTAATTCTATGTTTTCATTTCAATTGATGTACATGTAGGCCTTGACTTGAGAGTTGAGTCCTTGATCCTGACAGGCACCAACTGGGTCTCACTGTGTGAGGACACACCAAGTGCCTTCACTGGCACGCGCATCCGAGTTTTGTCTTAGTTTATTCACTAAAGTCATGTGGGTCGCCACCCCTATATCATATCAGTATCACCATCATGTTGGAACCAATGTTCCCTACTCTTCAACCATTGGTGCCGTAATTCTACTACTCTCCAATGCACATGTTCAAGAATTTGTTGATTTCTTCGACCAACCATCCATGCATGCATGCACCTTCTATTCAAAAGTCACATTGATATTCACATCGCTTATATAAGCCCAAATATCAAACCCTTTATTTATAATTAATCGCTCATTTCTTGCAGATTCTTATAATTGGTAGCTACAGTATCACTCAATTAATTATGACCATTCAGACCGTGCTAACAAAAGCCTGGTTTGTCGGATGCATGCATGCTTTCGTTCGGCACTCTTTCATTATAGGATAAAAGAAAAAGGAGAGAGTCATATTAGTGAATCAAATGCTCGTCTTTGGGAAAGTTATAATAATAAGATGTACACTTATATATCTCTTTTAATTTTAGCTTTGCATTTGGCACAACAAAATAAAAACAATCCTACAAATATATATATATATATATATATTTATGCTCCTGGCCTCGAACTTCATGAAACATTTGTATGCTACATAACATAAACTTGAGAGAGAACATGCATGGGTTTAATTTGGTACTCGATTATGGTGAAAGTGCACATTAATTAGGGTACAAAAGCATCCATCATGTGATTTTGGCCTCACAGAATCAGCTTCCGCCGACCACAACAGGGAGGGATTTGTGCTTCCGCGATACACATGGGGCTTCTTCACCCATCAAAGCTACAATATGGATGGATGGATGGATGGTGTGAAGTGAAATCTGGGTGTAACCAATATTGTGGATCAAAACTAAAGGAGATGCCCTTTAAAACGTGTGATGCCTGGCATAAAACATAGCAAGTTGCGCGGGCATTGTCCCTAAATAGCAGAATTGGGTCAGTGCCAACAAATTGTGACCAGTTGGCTACACGTCGGTTATCGTGGTGAGTCCTGGGGATCCCTGGATGTTTCTTGTTGGGTGGGCAGCAAACACTTACAATCTGCAAAGTACTAGTGTCACTTTATATTTTAAACAAACAAGTAGTAAGACTTTTCAATGGTAATTGTGTTGTCTCCGAGAGAGAGAGAGAGAGAGAATGCTCAAATTATAATGAAACGCCAATAGCAAAAAAAGCAACATTTGTTATTTCTAAGAAACATAAAGCAACTTGTACCACAAGTAATTGCTCCCCTTTTAAACTACGCTTATATATATAAACATTAGAAGATATGATTTCTTCCATTCTGCGGCCAAAGCCTAAGTTTATTAATTTTGGGGTTTAGTAACAATAATAAACCAGTTCGTTAGTTGTCTATAGAAAAGAAATGGATTAAAAGCGTAGATTTAGGCGAGGAACACGGAATCACTTTTAAATTAGATTTATTAATAAAAGGTCACTTCTTTATTGATTAATCATTCTCATATAAATTACCTTCGTTATCTGGGAACTAGAAACTATTAGTTTTATGCTCCACCAAGCATCTAGAAATCCAAGGCCTCCTGTTTTGACCAAAGATTTCTAATACATGGAAACATTGTATTATGACCCAAAAGTAATTTGTAAAGAATTCAAAGATACCCAAAAAGCATATATATACCAAGAGAAAGCTGAAGCCACGCATGTGAAAAAATCTGAACAAGACGACCATCTAGTAACAGAATCTCATGCGTGCGTTTAGGGTGCTTAAATCTCTAATTGATATTCTTAATCCAGTTAAATATGAGATAAAACCGACCAAACATCTTGATTAAGGATATTTTTGAAACTAAAAAAAACTTGGAATGCAAGTAAACCCTAATGGTGGTTTGCATGAAATTATTATAGGGTTTAAAGTACCGTCCATGCATCTTTGTCTATCTGTCTGTTTTCCTCTCTAGCACACACAAGAATGACAAAGATCTGGAAAATAAGCATATAATATTCACTTCCTTTTTGAGAAAAACAAATGCAGAGCTGCCCTTCCGAAGGAAAAGTATCGAGGTCAGGTTCAGAGAAGGGGACCAAAGCTCTGCATTATTATTGTTTTGGGCCCACAACAAAACCTTCTTTTGCAATTGTCTCTCCATGTTATTGCGAATTTCTTCTCAGTTAGTTCAGTTACACCAGAGTTCGACCTAGGTATTAGGCCAATTTTTGGGTTGAATGACACCTGTTACAGTTGCCATTTTTCTTAATTCAAAATTCTAGCTCCTATGCTATAATTTGCTCTGCTTCCTCCCTATATAAACAATTACGCTATTACATCAACGGCAGCTGAGGTTATCTTACAAATTTATTTTCTCATCAAACCAATTTTTAAACAACAACACTTGAGTGCCAATAAAATTACTTTTCATTTTTCTAAGCATTTCTCCATTTGGTGAGAGTGCTCCAAGTCAATTCCGTTTCTATAAGTTTCTTCAAGGCATCTGGGGAATTTATAGAAATATAGTGCAACATGTGATCACTAAAACACGTGTGAGGTTAATTTAAGAGTTACAGATCTACAAATTTTATTAATTTAAAAGCATTAGAATACATACATTTATATATAGAGATCGAAATTTTAGTCATAACTTATGACAGGAAAAAAAAAAAAAAAAAGAGCTTGAGGTAATTATAATGCAAATTGGAAAGAGATTAAAAAAGACGCAGCTGCTGGTTTTGCTCATTGTAGAATGGGTGTTTGGTGCGGGCTGCTTGTTTTGCGAAGCGTAAACTATTACCGTGGGCGTCATTATTGTGCGACCGTAGCATACTATATCAGGAATGACTTAACAGGCCAACAGTGGTGCCCGATTCTCATGTACCAGCCCAACCAAGATCCATTTAAAGAAATCGCTATAAATAGAACTAATTATCATTGTCATATTTAATACCATAATTATTTTTTTCAGAAAAAAAAAAAAGGTGCCAACAGTGATGTCCGCCACGTGGAGAGACGGTTTTAGTCTGGACCAGAAGAAAACGGCGGACAGGGGTTGAATTGCAATTTGGAAAAGCCGGGGGGCACGAACATGAAACCACGTGATGGAGGCCCCACGAAGGATATCGGAGGCGGGGCAAAGTTGTGGGACCCAAGCAGTGAGTTTGGGGAATGGACGGTCTCGTCCATTAGCTCTCCTCCAAACTATAAATGAAGCATTGGGGGCTCTGTCTCTCTTGCACTCACTCAAATACACACTCTCTCCTTTCTTCTCTTGTCTCTTTCCTGTTCTCTCTCGAAGAGCACGCACAGTGCTCTCTAGTTTCTTCTCTTGTCCTTTCTCAGCTGCTACTATAAATCATTATCATTATTATTAAAATTTCAAGGTATTCAGAGCCTTTAACATTTGAGTTTGGGTGTAACATTGACCTTCACATTCTAAGATTCTGCTACTCTGTTTTAATAATACTAGGTGCTTTATTTTGCAGAGAGATTTTTTTTAATCAATCAAAGAGTGAAGATGACGCAACAGAATGTTGTAGTGTCGGATACAAAAGTCGGAATCAATATGGCCATCACCGTTGCGGTATCGAACTCGTCGATTTTCACCTCGACGGCACAAAAGCCGCCGGCGCCGCCGGGAGGGTACATTTCCATTTCAAGGAAGAAGTTTCTGACGAACCTTGAAATCACTGGAGGAGCTCGAATTAATGCCTGGGTTGAATCCATGAGAGCTTCTTCACCAACCAATGTCAAATCCACTACTTCTTTGACCGAAGACCAGAACTCTTGGATTGTAAGAACTAGTCTCGGTCACATTTACCTTTTTCACTCATAATAATGAAATCTTCTGATTTTTTACTTTTATTTTAATTATTGGCCATAAAACAGCTTCACCACCCGTCAGCACTTGACATGTTCGAGCAAATCATCGAAGCCTCAGAGGGAAAGCAAATCGTGATGTTTCTGGATTACGATGGCACACTTTCTCCGATAGTGGATGACCCAGACCGTGCTTTCATGTCCAATGCCGTGAGTTGTTTTTACATGCACTTGCATCCTCGTGATTTCAACGTACCCTGTTCCTGTCTGTCTTGGATTCAATACTAATTAAAATAATCTTCAATCTTGTATATCAGATGAGAAAGACAGTGAGAAAACTTGCAAGATGCTTCCCCACTGCCATAGTAAGCGGCAGATGCAGAGACAAGGTACATTTCCCCAACACCTTACCGTTTAGAGTTTCATGCTCCAAAGATGTCTAAGATCCTCAAAGCCTTCCCTGTTTTTTTGATTTTGGATTGCTTGAAAACTATAGGTATACAACTTCGTCCGCTTGGCGGAGTTATATTATGCTGGAAGCCATGGCATGGATATCAAAGGACCAACAAGAAGCTCCGAATATAATAAAGTGAGTTAGCCGTAGTATACAGTGTACAACTAGTAACTTATTATATGAAACTCCAATTCTATTGACGTGATTAAACTCTACAGGATAGCCAAGCAGAGGCAGTTCTTTATCAACCGGCCAACGATTTTCTTCCCATGATAGATGAGGTTGATCATTTTCGGCTTTTCCTGTGTTTTAGTTTACCGGATGGTAAATTTAGTAGGCAAAAAGTAAATTTTTCTGTGGATCAACTTTCAGGTGTACAAGCAATTAGTTGAGAAAACAAAATCCATCCCAGGAGCTATGGTGGAAAACAATAAGTTCTGCGTCTCTGTTCACTTTCGCTGTGTTGATGAAAAGGTATAAAATCATCTATATAATTGGAATATTTGCTTTTAATATTGCTATTTTTGTAAGTTTTTATAAACGGTGATTGTAAAAGGCTAACTGAGATGCATAATATCCAGAAATGGAGTGAACTTGCACACCAAGTAAGATCAGTGTTAAAGGAATACCCAAAACTTGGTATTACCCAAGGAAGAAAGGTAGGCTTTGGTTCCATTTTTCTTTGTTTTTTGTCTTTATTGTTACTTTTTAAAGGTGACTTTGAAAGGATGATTAAGAAGTAATGTCTCACTTTCAGTGCCATTTGTTTGATCCAGGTATTAGAGATTCGGCCTTCCATTAAATGGGATAAGGGGAAAGCCCTGGAATTTTTGTTAGAGTCACTGGGTGAGTTTAATCTTTTCTGTATCTAAAATTTCATCTGAACCCAGAAAGTCATCTGTAATCTCCGTTGGTTTTGGATTAATTTTTATTCACTGAAAATTGTTAATACTTGATGGGTAGTCTAAATATATAATAAATCCTTTTCAACAGGATATGCCGACTGTACCAATGTTTTTCCTGTTTACATTGGAGATGATCGAACCGATGAAGATGCATTCAAGGTATCCAATGATCATTATGTAACTTTATATCTTCTTTTTCTTTTTAATTTCCCTTACTTAAATTGGACAAATAATTTAACCTAATAAAGAATTATTATTATTTTTTCCTTTACTGGGGGCAGAAACTGAGAGACAGGGGACAAGGCTTCGGCATTCTTGTCTCGAAAATTCCGAAGGACACTAATGCATCTTACACATTAGAGGAACCCAAGGAGGCAAGCACAGTTTTGTTACTTACATCTTTCTCTGAACCATCTGCATGCCCACAATGTTGTTGTTTATTGAATTTATTATTTCTCACTGTTCATGTCATGCAGGTTATGGACTTTCTGCGACGTCTGGTGGACTGGAAACGATTATCACTGAGGGCAGGCACAGTTGCGAGTGTGAATGAGTAGTCGATGCTGAAAGGACGTGTACATCCTTCCCCTGCCTGTAATTTTATGTGCAGGGTTAAATATAGGACTTTTTACAGTTCAGAAGAAGTAAAAAATGTTAGGTAAAAAAGGTCAAAGAAAGACAAAAGCAAGTCTTTCTTGTTTTGAAAGCCTTTTACATTGATGTAACTAGCAAAGTACAAGGTCAAAATTGTCCAAATGGATCAAATTTCTGTTGTCCCTCTGGTACAAGTAATAATGATTTCTTAATCATGGCTTGTTGAGCCAAAGAGGGTGGCCTATATATATATTGTGTGCAAGGCAAGAGGTTATATATAGAGATCAGAGAGCCGAAAATATTATCTAATGTATAACGTCACAATTTTAAAGTCGATTTCACATGTTTTAAAATAATCAAAATTAATTTGTATTATTAAATCTGTGTGAAGTTATAAAAAATATGTAAATGATTAATAGTATTGTACAGAAACTTCATTGTACACCCCGTTGCCCGCCTCTTTACGGAACAATGGAAAGAGAAAGAAAAAGATGTATCAAGTGATAGTCTATCAGAGACATGAAGTGAAAGGGGTTAGTCTTCAAAAAATAAAACTAACAAGCATTGATACTTACAAAGTGTGGCTATTTCAGGTGAGTGAGATTGGTTCAAGACAAGACAACAGGGGCATTTGCCACGTTAGGCATCAAATCTATTATGTATTACAAGCATATAATTCTTACATATCATAATGTTGTGCACAAAACATTTTTCATTGTACACCCATTTGGCAAGGTAAGAAAACCAAGAGAAATATATATATATATATATATATATGTATATATATTCATTCTGGTTAAGTATTACAGATTAAGAATTAATAATGGGTTTTTTATATTGTCTATAAAACTAAATATTACAGATTAAGAATCAATTTTTTGTATATCTAGGCTACAATACACTACCATATAAAAAATTGTAATCCAGTTATATATATGATGGTGAGGACCACACAGATTACACGTGTATTAACCAGAGTTAAATGCAATAAGTGGTTAAGTAAACTTAGCATCATACATAGTATTTAAGATATCCTTAATGTGGGGATAAGATAATGATAACCATTATAGGGACTCGGGTAACAGGAGAGGGCACCTTTTCAACTGTCTTGGAAGAAATTCTATCCCATATGTCCTAATAAGCTGACTCGTAAGTGGCAGTTGCGAGCAAGACTTGTGATTCTCAAATAGAATGGTGTACCGTATATATACTTATATGCTTGTAATTATTCAATGTCTTGAATTATTCCTTTGTCAGAGTCCAATGGCTTTCACTCTGTTATGGCACTTATATTATACTCCTTTGAGTTAAGGACTTGCGTCATGGATTCACACAAGTAGTAATAAACCGAACAGACATAGTATCAGATCACATGGACTAAAATGGTATGATCAGAAAGTTTCGAGATAGACATGTATTTGATTCTGAATCAATAATTGGTGCAATCAAGTGAATATTTAATTAAATTTGGGTGGTTTAGGCAGTGACACCATTTAAGACTTTTAGTTCATTGATCAACATTTAAACTGTATTTGACTACTTTTAAATAGGAGTAATTAGGCCTTTCTTTCTCAATTTTTTAGTTTAGAGATACCTAGTTGTTGGATAAATAGATTTCTATAATCAAATGTACGTTGGCAATAAACTAGGAAAGAAAATAGTGTCTCGTGTAAAAGGGTGCTTGATTTTACATATTTTTAGACTTGTGAATGGTGATCTTTTCTTGGGAAAAGAAGAAAAAGAAAGAGGTTTTGGGATAGCCTCATTATATTTCAGTTCTTCCACTTCCTTTCGAATCAAAAGTCCTGCTTTGTTTAAGCAGATATGTGAGTTGGCACCATCGACCAATAAGGCTAATATAGAAGTTTCAAATCACAAATCAAGTGAATTGACCACAGATATTATTACCACACATGCAAAAAGCAGTGCCCATGTTTCTGAAACAAGAAACAAACACAAAAGTCTACTTTGAGCAGTTTTGTCGGGTTCTGAATTCTGTGTGATGGATATTAATCTTCATAACCTCCAAATCAAGTAAAATTGATATTTTTGTGCATTACATTGTATGGCATACCGAGTTATCAAAATTGCTCAAAATAACAAAGAAGCATTGCCTGCCCTATCCCATGCTTAGGTTTGAGAGAAAGAAGGGGGAATCTGCTCAAATGGGAGAGAGTTCAACTTTTCAGTTTGTTAAGAGGGTGAGAGGTTAAAACTTTTGGTTAGGTTAAGTGAAAGTGAACACAACTAGGGTTAAGGGAATCTATGGTTGAAAGAGGAGTTGGAATACACTAAAAAGGAGATGTTTGATGTAAAGAATAATTGCATAGCATAGATATTTGGGGTAGAGACACCAACGTGGCTCCAATAACCTTTGACAACCCTCTGCTTGTTTGTGTCAGACGTGGAAGGATGGAGGCCACCAGATTCATCCTCTATGACGCCTTAGCTCGATTAAACTAAATGTCTCTTAAGTTTCAATTATTGGCGAGCCTGATTGAAAATTCGACACAATACAGCCAATATTTCTGTTTTCACTAATTCAACTTTGTAATATCACCTTTTAGTCTAGTCATTCGTTTGATAAGAATACTCGTAAAACTCCAGGTAGAGCATAAACTGCTCTTGTTTCCCACCAAGTCCAGCAATATATAAACTACATTGATTGTACGGAGGAAAAAAACCAAGCCATTAATGTCAATTCTGCTTTTGGAATATAGAGGAGGCAGGCAGCAGGCAGCCGTAGGGCTTTCTTTCTCCATAAGAGAGTAGCATGGGAGTGGAGAGGAAAAGGAAGGAACCTCTTCTCCGGCTGAGTTGTCAGAAGCTGTCCTAATTAGCAATGGTCCATAAGTACACGTGTTTGGTTCTCGAGATTCAAATTTCTTACATGTGTTCTTGTATGGGGAATTGGTCCCTGCCCTGAGGGTCGAACCCCATCAGGGGATGGTACTGGCTGCCACTTTGTCTCCGTGATACCATAAAATATAAATACACATAAAATAAAGGGCCCAGTAGCCATAGGTTAGGTGAGCACTGGTTGCGTGTGCCAAACTCGTAGTAAACTTGCTTCTATAATAAAACACTCAAACTATGATAAGCATGCATGTGATCCATGCACATTAACGACATTCTTTTATAAATAATTAAGAATGTGTTGGTAGGCAAATTGTGCATGTCTCTATTTGTTCTTGACTTGACACGTGTTGATGAGCCAACAAGAGAATAACACATATCAAAATAGCCCTCAGCCTTTTTTTATATATAATTCAGGGAGAAAGGAGTGAAAGAAACCATCATCATCCCAAAGAAAATGTCAATGAGAAGGTGCAATTACTTGTACGGGGAATTCACGTGTTGTCATTTTTTGTGTCATATTATCAACTCAAGTCAGTTTAGTGTAGGCCTCATACATAACATCTATCTGTCACTTACAGAATAAGATTATTACTTTGTATCGTTCTTTTTGATTTGGTTCAAGTACAATGACCAGTCCCAGCAACCACTAACAGCCTGATTAATTGGGTGAGTGGAAAGAGAAGAAAGGAAAAGAAATGTGAGGAAAGGAAATGAAAAGAAAAGAAATGAGAAAAAAAGAAATATAATTTTTTATTGATTGATTGGATGGAAAATGAGAGAAAAGAAAATAAAAAAAAGTAAAAAGATAATAAAAATAAAAATAAAATAAAAGTGATTGTGGGATTAAATTGAAGAATTTAAAAATTTGTTGGCGCCAACTTGTAATATTCAAAAGGACTTTATTGAAGTCAGTGGAGAATTAATGAGGTTAAAGTGAAATTTTTCCTATTTGGCTTTTTGTATAAAAATTTCCTCAGCTAAGATATTTTTTCCTTGCCCTATCTTCTTCTTGCCGAAGCTTCTCTCTACTTCTCCATTTGGTATCTTCATCCAGCCATTGGCAGCGGCACTTTGACGTGTCCAATCGACGGTCTGGCAAGCTCAACAGCGTCTCTTCCTCCTACACCGACTTTATTCTTCACTCTCCAACGTGTGATCGATAGTTTCTCAAAGTTTCTCTACTCCGTTTCTCCACTGCAGCTGCCGACAACTTCATGGCTTCTCCTTCATGCGGTGAGCTTGGGTCACCATTGATCGGAGGAAATGCAGAGCTTGGTGGAGGCAGAAGTGTTGGGCAAGGTGGGAGTTGTGGGTGAGTGTTTTCCGCTCATTTCCTCGCTGTTTTGAGCGGAAAGTTTTTGGCGGGCCCCACATCTTCTTTTCAGTTTATTTTCCATTCCACTGTCATTTTCTGTCTCAACCAAGTAGGGGGAAAATGTTTTGAGAATTGTGCATAACAATTTTTTTTATTTCTTTTCCACCCCTTTTCTGCTTACCCAAGCAGAGTGTAAGAAAAAGTAAAAGGATTTGTCAACTAACCCTGTGTTATGGCTCTAATACAAATAACACAAATGCCGGAAGGCCCCTTGCCACCGGTCTATATTAAATTACTGTCAATTATTTAGCCTCCGCATTAACACTAATTTAAAGTATATTCCTCCTTTAATCCAACATTCTTTTATTTTTTTGGGTACTATGGCCCTTTTAAAGCAAATTGCTAGCTATATAATACTTCTTTAAAAGTTTTCATTTATATTCATTTTCATTTTAAGCTAGACATATTCAGATTTGTGTTTTCTTAAAACTATTCTGATCATAAAATTTAAAATATACGTTTAATTGGATGATTTGAACAACTAGATTTGAAATAACTAGAATTTATGTAATTTGAGATATTGAATTATAATATGATATGTTGTCAAATTGATATCTCTCTCTCTCTCTCTCTATATATATATATATATATATATGTAAATCATGAACTGTATTAATAAGGTGTAATATGCCAAATTATTGTAGCATCAATTTTTCTGTTTTCAGGATAAGTTTGGACTCTTTTTTAAGTTTCCTTATTAGATATAATTGAAAACAACACTTGGATCTCAAACCTTCAGTATGATGCAAAAGGGGTTAATTATTTGCCAACTACTAATTGAAATAGTTGGCTTCTCTTAGCCACTTCTCCGTCCAAATTCCTTGAACACCAACAGTTACAAAGGGACTATCCTGTTTGACGAGTAACCTTTTTTTTTCTTTTATAAATTAAGAAGAAGTTCTCAAAAAGTATCAGATTTGCTTTCCATTACACTACAAAGAAACTCTAAAAATAGCGACAGTTACATAGTGTATATAGCAGCAGTTAGAACTGCTGCAAAGTAAAAAAACGACGGTTACAAGAACTGTCATAAAATATAGTGCGGGGTCGACATTAGCAATAGTTAAAAGGAACCGATAGAAATTGTATTTTTTAAAAATTTACAAATTAATTTCACGGCAGCTTATTTAACCACCACAATGTTATTTTATAAAAATTTTCAATATAATTTAGCAGCGATTAAGTAACTGCTGCAATTATTTTAAAAAAATGTATTTAATTTAGTGGCGATTTGTTAATCGCTGCTATTTTTTTTAATGTAGCGATGGTTAAATTTTTGTAATATTTTTTTTTAATTTCAATCTTTTTATTCCATTAGTTAATGACACTAATTATCCCTATAAAATATAAATGCAAACTCATAGTGCAATAAAAATAATATTCATTCAAATATAATAAAAATGGCATTCATTTGAATAAAATATAATATCAATCTACTTTACATTCCAATCAAAAATTGTTTAAAATAAAACATACAATAAAACCTAAGGAGATTGGCTAGGATCAGTGGCATTTCTATCTTGATTGCTCCCTCCTGAAGATCTCTTTGCATTTACAGGTGAAAATTGATCTGTCAAATTAACATCAACCCTATCCTGAAAGGAAAAAAAGAAAAAGAATATCTTAGATTGAAGAATTACTTATGAATTCAGACATACAAAAATAGTAATTCACTTGTGCCATAGTTTAGCAAAATTCTAGTTTAAAAACAACAATTCAATTACCCATAAATGAACATAATTATATCATAGTTTGGCATACGTAAGTAGAAACCAAACATCATATTGGTCCAATTATGCAAAAAAACAGCAATTCAAGTATGCAGAAATTGGTCCAATTAGGTAGCAAAAACAAAGATACAAAGACGGTTTTATGAGGATTCAGTTAAACATGAATGTGATGAATAGGATAGATATAAAAACTTAAAACTCATTTCCAAACTTACACCAGAATGCATGGCATCCATATGCAGTGTTGCCTACATATCTACATTAACAAAATTTCATATTTGGTAGCAAATAAATATTCGATAGAAAACAAATAACTTTTACACAACAAACAAATACACAGCAAACACAGTTAGAATAACATATTTGATCAAGTTTTACGCATAATACCTGTTGATCAGTAGATGGTTGACTAGACAAATGGGGTGGAATGCACCCACCCTTGGACTTGATGCAGTCCATAATGGCTTGCACCTATGCCTGTGTTTTAGCTAATTGCTCCTTATTTTGATATAACTTTGATTTAGGCTTATGAATTTCTTGGTTCACAGTATTGGAGCTTGATAAATAGCTGTCACCTCATTTTTAAGAACTGCTGCCAAATACGCTAGTAGGACAAACACCCATGTCTAGTCCTTGGACACGACCTAGGTGCTCTGTTAGGTCCCCAAAAAGAAATAAAAATTGGTGGGTAAAAACTTAAAAATTAAATGCGCGAAATTGAATTAAATATGGATCTTGCCCTTATCTCGTTGGAGATTTGTATACAACTTTATTTATTTAAACCATATCTGAATATTAACAGTAAAATTGATAATTGATAATGTAAATAGGCGGATATTAAGAGTTAGTAAAGATAACGGAATATGAAAATTAAAAGAGACTGAAACACAGCTTTTTAAAGTGGTTCAACTTGAATTGAAACCACAATTCAAGTCTACTCTACTTGATCTTTCATTAATCAAAAGACCCTTTCAATTGATCACAAAAACATCAGGATTACCAGGCTCCTAAACTGCCAGTTTTTTTACAATAAAACCAGAAGAAATTAACATGTTTCTTGCTAAGCTAGAAGAATTGGACACAAGCTTTTCTAAACCTAAAAGAAAAAAGACAAGATTTGATAGATTCTTGCTAACCTATACAAGATTTCTAAATCCCTAGAAATCTCAAAATAGAAACAAAGATAAAAGGTGTAAGAAATACAATACCA
>JANHAO010014804.1:0-15135 GCA_026873985.1 Saraca asoca
GTATGTGTTTTATGGTCAGGCTTGTAGGAAGGCTTTACCGGTGACTTCCTACGCCGGTCACATTCCATAGGTTGGGATGTGACATTTCTTTTGTTGGAAAGAATGATAGCTTCAACTTAACAAAAATGTTGTCCAATTGTGAGTAACGATATAGCTACTTTAACAATAATATCACTATCTTATTGCAAACAATGCCATAGCATGTGCTTGCAAAAAGTAAATAACATTATTGTTAAAGATGTTATACCATTGCTACAATAAGATAACAAAATTACTGTAGAAGCTACAAGTATTGCTTGCAACAAGACAATACATACATCAAGTGCACCAGCATCCTCTTGTTTAAAAGAACCATGCATATGCCTTGTTTAAAAAGAAAAAGGAAAAATAAATTATAAACATTTAGAGTAAATTAAAACAGAATGAGAGTCAGGAGGATGCACTAACCTTTTATAATACACGCAGATTTTAAGCATTAGTTAATATGTTGGAACCAATATATAATATCATATATCTATATTAGTTCCTAATATAAAACCGACATCTTATCTACGTCTCTTCTTCTACAAGAAATAAATATGTCGAATTTATTTTGACTATTCTCATTATCTTGATAAAATGAAAAAAATTATTAATCATTTGAGAGTTTTACAATTCCGTAATCTTAAAAAATGGAAAATTAATTGTTTGTAAACAATTTATTTAGAATTCAATTGATAAATTAATAAAAAAATTATATGACTATATATTATTAAAAGTTGTTTGAAATATAATAAAATTTTTAATAGTTGAGAAGTAATAAATTTTAAAGATAGTTTAAACCTAAATACATTAGTTCCTTTACTCAAATCAATGTCAACATAATATGAAGTTTAGATGTCAATGGATAGAAATTGTCGTAATAATTTTTCTTATATTTATAAAAATACTATCATGTCTATCTTAATATCACGATGTTGTTTATACATTTTGTAACATATATGCTATTGTGTCTCACCATCATAGAGAAATTAGGTGTGGCACCATTTGGTTATATCATCATAGAGCCATAAAGAGATGGAGAACTTTGGTACAATGATAGAATAATTAATTATAAACATAATTGATTATATATAATTCATTTTGTATTTGATAATATTTTTTATAATTGATTGTATATAATCTATTATTGTTTAGATGATATATAGAAAAATCACTTTTTAGTATTAAATTACTGAAAAATAATAATAAAAAAAGAGAATGAAAAAGGAGATATTATTATTATTATTATTATTATTATTATTATTATTATAAGGACAATAATGTCAAAAGAAAAAAAATGAAGATAAATGAATACAAATATGAATATATCTCCTTATATGGTCCTTGATTAAAAAAAAAGTTACTCAAAATAGTTTTTTATTTAATATAGTTTATTATCTATAATTTATTATTAAAAGATTTTAATCATTATATTAAATATCTCTAAAATGATATTATAATTAATTATGTGATTTATAATTGATTATTGAGGATCTTAATTGCTATACCAAAAAAGTACGACGAGGATTAGATGCTGACTTGGATTTTTTTGAATGACTTGGACAAAATAAAATGTGAGATGAAATTTATTTTAAGGTTGTCAATGACAAAATTACAAATGTAATATGGGTCATGTGCCACACACATGATAGAAGATTTTCGTCACCTAAATGAACAACGGGTGTTATTTTCGAATTCCTCGTGGTCTTAGAATGCTATTTTCAAGTTTCCAGAGTTGGATGGGGATAAAGTTTAATTTTGGATTAATTTGTATTTTTCTCTTTACAATATTCTTAAGTGGAGCCCTTGTCTGAAATCTGAATTTACGTGGCGACAAAATATTGCTCAATGCTCGTACGCCACTATTAAGATAGCGCTCGTACCTTGTACGCAGTATTTTGCCGTCGCCACCATCAGTACAAAAGTCACTTTCCTTTTCTACATAATCATCGTCATCTTTGCAAATCATGGAGGTCCGTCACACCCACAGTTCGAAGGAATCAGCGTAAAGCTGTGGTCCCTTTTGTCGTTTGATTTGCCGCCTTTTTCCTTCAGCTGGTTATATAATGTATGTATTCAGCTGTTCGTCTTTCATGTTTTTGTTTTTGTTTTACTATTAATATTGTAGTGAAACATAGGGTTTGGTGTTGTTCACTGCTATGTTTGGTTGCCGAGAAACCATTTTCACTGTTGAGAAAATAAGTCGACTCTACACAGACGTTCAAACTCTGTAAATAATTAGAAATGCAGTATACACTTTGTATTTGTTTCTTTGTGTCTTACTCACCACCCTCTCTGTTCTCAGTGAAATTTGGAAATTAATGCTAAGTCTGTGATTGGAAAACCATGCACATTGATACTAGAAGGTGCCTCGAGAAGAGGATGTTAAATAAATTACTAAGAAAGAGGACGAGACTCGATGCTCGTAAATACAGAGAATCGGCCAGAACACGCATGAAGAAAGCGACCATGTCTGGTAATAAAGCTTCTTCCTTACGTTTTCAGATTTACTGTAGAGAATGAGAGGTTATCTTGAAGCACCGACTCGACTTAGATAGTCACAAGCGCCAAATAAATACTCTTCATACATGTCATCGATTTGTTCATGAAATAGGTAGTTTATGTTGCTTTCCGTCTCAGTTTTCATCATTCCATTTCATGTGGCAGTTCCTTTGCTGGGTAAAAGGTGTGAAATGTCAGACGGTGCTGCTGATGCAACTGGAAATGATGCTACTAAAGAAGATGAAGGGTTTATAACTAAGAATTGCATCTCTTCTGCTAAAAGGCAAAGGTATAGCTCTCATTGTTAATCGATCATTTTTGGAGCTGTGCTTTTGAAATTCAGTGAGAGATTATCTTATCTTTTTCGGGATTTGGAACTGTAACATGATGGCATATATGTTTATTATTTATTGCTAAAACCATCCCTACACTCAGAAGCTTACCAGGAAGGAGCCTTTGCGTAGATTTATCTTTGGTTCTTCCTGAGCCAGAATCTGTTGGATAGTCTAATTTAATAACCTCGTAGTTCTTTCTGAGCCAGAATCTGTCAAATAGTCTAATTTAATAACCTCTTTCTTTGGAGGTTTCAAGTAGTAACAGTATCATCAGGGATCCTTCTGATTAACAAGATCTAATTGTCCCCTTGATTTTTTTCCATACAGGTTATAACCCAGAGGCAATATATTTTATTATTTTGGAAACTAAGAACATTGACATAGACATGATGTCAATATGAACATGTATACTTACTTTTCTTTTCTTCATTGTAGTAATGGCTTGTAATAATTAATCTTTCCTTGTCTTTGCAGAGAAATTTTCAATTCAGAAGATCTCTATTGCTCATCTAACACAGGTCCAAATCTTGACTTGCATGGTATCTCTCATCCGAAGGTGTGTATGCAGTTTGGTCACATGCTTATAATCATACTCACTTCTGGATTATACATTGGTTATATGTATTTTTTTTAAGATTTGTTACATGTTCATGCTTTGTGTAATCCAAGATAGATATGACATTACTGTTAGTAGCAAACAAAATCAGACAAAACTTTTTCTGTCCTTTGTACATGCCTCACAAAACAGCTGAGACTTCAGTTTACAACAACAACTAACAGCCAACTTTCACTTGCTAAAGAAGACGAGATATATCCAGGAACTGTCATCCCACCTCTGCCTTTAAGCTGTTCACCTTGGTTCATATGTTATTTTGGTAAAGGAAGATAATTTGTCATTTCAACATTCTGTGATGCCTTCATTGAAGCAGTTTTAAGAGTTTGCCATCCTGAAAATTATAGCTAAGCTAGCAACACTATAAAATCTGGCACAATGCATTAAAATGATACTTCATTACAGCTTTAGTCTTTGAAAGCCTTGTCTGCTAAATGCTCACCCTAGTGACCTCCTTTCACTGTGCTGTCATTGCTGTTCCTTTAGTGAATTACCAACCCTATTTTGTTTTTAATATGCCAAATTTACAGTATAATGTGAGCTTTAATTACTATTAGATTGAGTTTTGACAATGCAGATTTCTTGTCCCCCTTTTTGTTCTTCAGTTGATCTACAATCAAGCATCTGTAAGAACTAAGAAATAATGTTGTGAGGAATAAGACTGTTGTTAGTGACATGAATGCTGAGACTCTTGTTGCCAAAGATGTGGGTTCCGTGATTCCATATTTTCCCCATCATAATTATGATTCCAAATAACTCGTTTAGAATCTCAAAGGTATTAGTCTTTATTCTTGTTTGAATATTTAGGCTAAAGGGTATGACAGTGTTTGTTTGTTTTAGTGTCTCAACATAAATAGAGGAATAGGTTAAGTCTTACGGATTGAGTGGTCATTTGATAGACTATTGTACCCTTTTCTTTCCCCTAATGAGTATTATGACGTCTGTCTCTTAAAAGCAGGAAGCTACTTATAGCCCATGTTGATAATTACTATTAAGTGGGTGTGTTGATTTTTGAGCTTATATATCTTGCTAGTATGGAAAAGAGTCCAACTCTAGGTGTGGCATGGATTTGGACAAAGAATATGTAGATGATGGACAAGTGGATCCTCATATTGAAGACAGGGAGGATGGTGGGCATGAAGTATGTTACAATTGCATGCATGGTGGAATGCTCTTGTGAGTTGAAGAATTTGGTCTTCCTATTTGTTGATCAATTGTATATATTTAAACTAGATTGGTAGGTTGGATCTTTTCTTCTTTTCATGTTTTTCATCTTCACAAATGTTGTCAAGTAGAAAGCCATCTTGCTCCTCTTCTTTCTATGCCTTTACCACTGGTTCTTTCCTTGCATTGAAATCCTTTTGAAAATATAGCACAAATTATTCAATACCTCTTACCAGCTTCTTTGATGTTGGGTCCAAAGTATATGACTATATATGTCTTTTGTTTCACTTTTTTGATACAATCTTATTAACTTTTTCTGTTTCTCCCTTTCGCTTGGTTGCAAAATGCACATACTTGCACTGAACTCCTTATGGATATTTTTCATCTCTGCTTTCTATTAATGATAACTGCATTTGCTTCCGTTTCCTTCTTATGTTGGGTTATAATATAACTTTCATTGGCCCAGTATATATTCCTGTCTTGCATCCCGTGAATGAAGAAGTTGCATCTCTCTGTTTATAATATTTCATTTTAGGGAGTTTATACTGTTTCAGAAAATTTTGGTTAAAACATGAAACTGTTGCTTATAATGATGTTCATTTTCTTGTACCATGCCAAAGTAAAATGCTAAATGATAGTGGGGAGGGGAGAGATATTCAGGAAATTTTCTATTAGACAGGTTTTAGAGTAGGAGGCTTCACTTAATCTGAAAACCAGACATTGATTATTTTACATGTACTTTTAATTTATGCCTCTGAATCCTACAGGGGCAAATGAGAAATTCTCGTTAAAATTCTTAGTACTTTTATTTAATGTAAGGCTATTATTTACTTCCAAAGCAAATGATTGTGGACTAACATTATTTTTATTTGAATATATTTCTACCTTGCTGGGAATTTTATAGAAAGTCGTCACTTTTCCTTGATGTTCTCTTTTTACACGTAAGTAAACTTGATTTGTCTGTATGCTGCAACTGTTTAACATTTACTTAGTTGTTAAATATGATCTCATACTTAGATATGTTCACTGATTGTTATTTGCTTCTGTTGATTGATGTGGTACAAATGGTTTTAGGTGCTGTCATGGCAAAGGGTGTCAAAGGAGGTACCACCCCTCTTGTCTGGATCCTCCTCTTAGTTGTGTCCCTCCAGGGGTTTGGCATTGCATTTGGTGTGTTAAAAAGAAGATAGAACTTGGTGTACATTCTATATCAGAAGGGGTGGAATCTATCTGGGATTCTAGAGAGATGGTTCTAGAAAATGAAGGTAGGACCCTTTAACAATTTATTTTTGCGTTTTACCCCTAAAATTTGTGGTTATATTTCACACTTTCTCCTTTATTGAATATATGTTGGATAATAGATTTGGCTTGTGCTAATTATGAATTGGTGTTGTGATGCTAGTTATGCAAACACAGTACTTGGTCAAATATCAGGGTCTTGCTCATGCTCATAACTGCTGGATTCCTGAAAAACAACTGCTTCTGGAGGCTCCAAAGCTGCTAGCAAAATTTAATAGAAAAGTCCAGGTTCACTCACTCTTTATAATCATAGAAAATAAAAACATATCTTTTATTACTGCTGAGTACTTTCTTAAAAAAATATTCATGCCATATGGTTTCTTTCTTGAATGGCCAAAATACTAGGTTATCAGGTGGAAAAAAGAGTGGACTGTACCTCATCGTTTGCTGCTAAAAAGAGAGGTAGTATTATTAAAGCAGCCTGATGAACTATCTGGTAGGCATGATGACAATAACTCAAATTACCATTATGAGTGGCTGGTAAAATGGACTGGTCTTGGTTATGATCATGTCACATGGGAGTTGGATGATGCTTCATTTATGATCTCAACTGAAGGCTTGAAACTCATAGCCGATTATGAAATCCGTCACAAGAGGACAGAAAGACTGTCAAATCTTTCTGAAGTTCATGAGGTGCTTCTGGTGATTTGAATATATAAATCAATTACCATTCTTTCATTCTTGTAATGTCATCTTAAAAATTTGATGTAATATGCTTTGCCTCGACTTTTATGTTTTAGATTTTACATATAGACCATTGGGATACTATGCATAATGCAACTGACAGTAATGTGTTATAGTTCCTTAAGGTAAAAATAATACACACATAGATGTGGGAAAGCAGAACATGTGTGACTGGCTGATGGAAACTGCCTGGTCTTATGCTATGAATATGCTTCTCTAATGAGCAGTTTATCAGGTTCTGCAGGAGGGAAAAGCTTCACCTGCTGAATTATCTGAGTTGTCATCTGGAGATTCATCGGGACTCTATAATCACCTCCTGAGTTATGTGAACAAGATTCGTATGTGTTGGCACAGAGGACAGAATGCTCTTATTGTAGATGATCAGGTTGAACAGGTTACTTTTTTCATTCCTTATCCTGTTCTTTTTTCTGATTCATGTGGATTTTAGGAGTACTGTATATAATAAGTGTCAGATATTTCTAAAAACCTTCCTAGGTGTGAACTTCTGGGTGGTTAGATTTTGCCTCTACAAAGACATCCCGGAGAGCAGGGATGTCTGCATTTTTTTCCTGGATGTATAAACAAAAAATAAAATAAACAACATGGTTAGAGCTTCGTTATTTGTATTTCACTTAGAAACCCTAAACAAATACATTTCTAAATTGAATTTGCAGGAGCGTGTTAAGAAGGTGATTTTGTTTATATTATCACTGCATTGTAGTATAGAGAGGCCTATTCTCATCATCTCAACTTCCAGTACCCTTTCTGTATGGGAAGAAGAGTTCTTACACTTGGCACCATCTGCCAATCTTATAGTTTACAAGGGCAACAAAGATGTACGGAACAGCATCAGGACATTAGAGTTTTATAATGATGATGGTGGCATCATGTTTAAAATATTATTATCCTCTTCCGATATCATCATCGAGGTATATTCTTATGTTTGACAGCTTCATATGGCAATTGGCTTCCAGACAATTAAAGATATTACATTTTTCAATTTACTTTGTTTGAAGCTTTCTGGGTATTATAGAAAAGGCTTCAAGCATAACATGATTAATTGCTGTGAGTTCAACAGAGTTTAACAATTTGCAGGATTTACATGCACTGCAATATATGGCATGGGAAGCCATAATAATTGATGAGTGCCAACTCCACAGAATTTCAAAACACTTTGACAATATCAAGATGCTGGCAGCTGAAATGAGGCTCCTTATTATTAGTGGACAAATCAAGGTATACTTGTCTCCAAAACTGATATTTGTCAGCATATGACTTCAAATTGATTTCGTTTCTGATGGATTTTCAGGAGCAACCAGCTGACTATCTCAAACTGCTGTCCCTCCTTGATTCTGGATTTCATGAGTTAAATGGTGCTCAAATGGAGACTAACTGTCCTAGTGGCATTTCCAAATTGAAGAAACAATTGGCACAATACGTTGCATTTGAGTGTAGTACATCCTCCTTGAGGTTTATAGAGTACTGGGTCCCTGTGCAGCTTTCCAATTTGCAACTTGAGCAGTATTGTTCTATGCTGCTTTCAAATTCAATGTTTTTGTGCTCAGATCTGAAAACAAACACAGTAGATGCCCTTCGCGACCTTATCATCTCAGTGAAAAAGGTAAACATGATAAGAAATAGAATTTGAAATCAACCTCATCCTCATTTACTGTGTACATTTGCTTTTCTCCCTTTTGTAGATGTTCCTCCATAGTTTCATATGTTCAACTGTTATAAACACAGCTCTGAATGCATTGTCTGTAGAACAGCATGATGACAGTTGTATATGTGTTTACAGTGTTGTGATCACCCTTATCTCTTGGATCAGTCACTGCAAGGTTTTGTCACAAAAGGTCTTCCTGTTGAAGAGTATTTGAATATTGGAATAAAAGCAAGTGGAAAACTGCAACTTCTTGACAGAATCCTTATGGAAGTAAGAAGTCGTGGATTAAGAGTAATAATAATATATCAGGTAGTCAGCCAGTCACACTCCCTTCCTTGATTTCATGTCTTTCATTTTTCATGGTGGTGTAATCATTAAACTCATATCACATAGTATTTGTTTGATGGTTTTACATAGATAAAAGATATTAACTGTTGTTGCTGTACCTTTTAAACTGGTGTATGTTAGATTCCAAAGGATTTAATAATTGTGTCTTCTCATTTGAATTCTTGAACATGGCAGTCAGCTGTTGGTTTTGGATCAATTGGAGATATTTTAGATGACTTAGTTTGTCAAAGATTTGGTAAAAAAAGCTATGTACGTTACTATAGAGGGTTAATCCCTGCCAAGAAGCAAGCTGCCTTGGACATTTTTAATGAGAGAGGAAGTGGAAATTTTGTCTTCTTGATTGAGAATCGAGCTTGTATCCCTAGCATTAAGCTTTCCTCGGTGGACTCTGTTATATTGTTTAACAGTGACTGGGACCCACAAAATGATTTAAGAGCCATACAAAAGATGTCTATCAGTTCACAGTTTGAACAGTTGAAAGTCTTCAGATTGTACACAAGTTTCACTGTTGAAGAAAAGGTTTTGATGCTGGCAAAGGATGGTATAGCTCTTGACAGCAATATGCAGTGGATAAACCAGAGTAATTGTCAGACCTTGCTAAAATGGAATGCTTCTTATCTATTTAGTAAGCTTGATGATTTGCATGGCTGTGGCACCTCATTCTCTGCTTCTGGCATTTCTTCTGATCAGTTGCTACTAAGTGATGTAATGTGTGAATTATCAACCCTACTTCTTTATGGTGGTGACAGCAGCCATCATGACAGTTCATTCATATTAAAAGTAGCACAGAATGGAGGACTATATGAGAGACACATTTTACTGCTTGGAGAAAGGGTGACGGAGAAATTGGACAATGGACCACAAGCTTTTTCCTGGACTAGTGTCCTTAAAGGAAGGCATCCAAAATGGAAATTTTTGTCTCTTTCATCTGAAAGGATCAGGAAAAAAGTCAAATATTTTGATCAAGAACTAAACGAATCTGAATTTGAACAAAATGTCACCATAAGCAAAATGAAGGTATCTGATGATCCTTTATTTGTAAAATCAACTTTGAAGAACAAGAACAATCTAGGTGATGTCAGTAAAGCAAGCACAGATATTTTTGATCCTGCACATCTAACATCAAGGTTGAAGAAAAAGAAGAAACCAAGTGCTGTCAATATATCAATCACAGGTATTGTTGATCCTTTATGTCCAAAATCAAGGTCAAAGAACAAGAAAAAACCAAGTACTGTCAGAAAAGCAAGCAGAGGGAAAGGTACTGCCAAATTGTTTCAGCTTTGACAGAATCCAATTTCCCTTATCATTTACACTTCTGTTGTTTTAACCATTCTTTTGTTTTGCACTGCAAGAAGGATCCAAAAGGTCCATGCCGCTGATGATTTGCTTTTGTATGTCCACAGTTAATTGGGATTACTCCTGTGAGGTCTCTGATTCTGTAGCCATGCGTCATTTGACTAGTGAAACCACAAGAGGACCTAAAATAGGTGTGGAATCTGTAGAACAAAAGAAGCTGTTTGACATGGCAAAGAGCAATGAGTTCTTGCCAAAGCCAGATATATCAGGTCTTTGTGATGTTCTTCATCTTTCGGTAGGTTCTTCATACACATTTCACTAACCATGGCTTGAAATGTTGGCGTGACCCACATCAGTAACCTTTAGTCTAATGCAAGTATCAGAGAAGCCCCTAGCAGAGAGCCTTATACTCTTTGTAGCCCCTAATTATGTCATTTCTACTTTCTATCGTACCATTCATAGGAAGAACCAAACATAATTTAAGGAAGAATAAAAATGATGTCCTGAAACAATTTAAGTCTTATAACGGCCATAGCTGTTGACCTGATTTGGTTTTTTGAAAATTTACAATATTTATGGGCATGATGAAATTTCTTGTTCCATTTGTAGCTTTTTTTTTTTCTTATGTATGTAATGGCCTCCTGTTGCTGCCAACTATTAGATACACATTGAGTTTAGGAACTACTAACTGTTAAGTATTGGCTTGACATAAGCTTTTAAATCAGAAAATTTTAATCTAATTATTACATAGTTGCACCTGTGTCTCCATGCTTAAAAATTCTGTGTTTAAAGCCGTTGGCAGTCATCTGGATACCTGCAGATTTAAATTTTATATTGAAGAATTATATTGTAAAATTTGATCATAATTAGCATCTTATATTTATCTGTCTCCCATTGGCAAGTTCTAATTATTAGGATAGAATATAATCATATTGTTAAAATGCAAAATGCTTTTGGAACTAAAGAAATATTCTTTTTATGATCGGCTTTACTAAAATCTTGATATCTTTGAAATGCCTGACCATGCTGATAATAAATTTTGGGGTGATACGCAGAAAAAGATAAAGGTTGTGGCCATAACGATCCTTGAGCACATACTGCAATACTACAATGTTAATTGCCAAGAAACCTCAACCATACAGGCGTTTGGAATATCTCTGGTTAGTATTTGCATTAGTTCTTGATGTTACAAGTCCACAAATTCTTATTAATTCTTATGTGAATTGCTTCCTATGGGAGTGCACTTAGCATATTTGTATGCAATTGCATGACAATATGTTTGTCTCATCAGTGTTGGCTAGCAGCTTCTTTGGCAAAACAGAAGATTGACAGAAAAGAATCTCTTGCACTTGCAAAATTACACTTAAATTTTGACTGCAAGGAAGAGGAAGCTACTGACATATACTCAAAATTGCGTAAGATTAAGAAGGATTTTTCTAGTTTAAAAAATAGAATTGGCGTTGAGAAATGTTATATACATGGTTCAGACTCCAAGACACAAGAGGTGGAAGATTTGATAGAGGAGAATCGTCAGAGAAAATCTCCCACCAGAGTGCCATGTTTACAAGGTCAGAATTATACAAGGAATGTGTATGATGGACCTTCTAGTAGTTTGCCAATAGAAGCAGATGCTATCTCCATAAAATCTGAGAAAGAAAATGATAGAATGAATGCTCGGGCCTCAAAAAGGGTAGAGGTTTCTCATGTTGGGAACCATAATAAAGCTCCTGGTTTCAGTTATAATCCTCATCATGAAATTCCAGTCACAGGTTCTCTGGAAGGGCAGAGTTCTGTTAGAGGTACAGAAATCAGAGAGTCTGACAGAAGAGATTGTGAAGATCCTCAAATTTCAGTGAATCAAGTGGTTGCTGAGGTCCACATATCAACTCTTCCTGAGCAGCTTAACAGTGCTGAGATAGATGCTGATTCTGTCAATGGCACTGCTGTTCCTGTGGTTAGAGAGTCGAATGGAGCAGCAACTTGTATATGTGATGAGTCAACTGCTTTGGAGTTTAACGACACTACCTCAACCTCTCTGCAGCCATCACATGGAAATTTGTGGTCATCACCTCAGGCTAGTAAACCTTTCACTGACAAGCTTTCTCACTGCTATTCTTTGGTGTTTCTTTGATACCTTATGTTGTTGGAATCATTCTTTGGCCTTGCAAAGTGATCCAAAATTCAATCCTGATCATCCATGATTTAATTTCATTAGATGATACTATTGGGCTTGTGCTTTGTCTGCATGTCGGGGCTTAAACCCAATGGCTTTGCATGCGAGGGATCCTTTTTGGTCATCATGTGATAGTTTAACCTAGCAGGTGGAGTGTTTCTCCACATGGAAAGAATTAGAATTGACTATATTCCTAGTTTAATTTATGTAGTTGAAGCAGTCCTCTTTCCTATGAGCTATGGCATTACTCACTAGGAATGTAACAATGATCTCTATCTCTACCAGAAAAATATCCTCACTATGAATATATCTTCCGTGGCAGATCCTGGCATGAAGCAGATCCATTGCTTTCATTTGAACATAGGTCAACATTACTAGTCCTAGATATTTTCCCCTAGAGCCTATGTATCTTTTAGACCTAGTACTACATGGAAGCTTAGTTTTGTCTCAGCAATCTGTTGAACACCTGTCTTGGAGCTGGAACACGTTTCTTTTGGTTGCATTAGAATTTTCATTCACACTATAAACCATGCAACATGTATAATTTTGCAAACAGACACTCTTAATTCTGTGACACATTGGCATCAGGTGTATGCTTGAAAAAGGTGAGTGTAGTTTTAGAGACCATACATATTGTAAATTCTGTTCTACTGATCCTAGGCATACCATAGAATCTAGTTTAAATAATCATTACTTCAATTGGGATAGTGTTAAAGTATTTTCATCAAAAGGTTTTAGACCTGCTCCCTGTTGTATTTTCAGATGGCTAGGTCTGATATTCCTTCCTTCTCTGAGGTCGAATCAGCCTGTACCCGCATGCCTCTTGATATGAACATATATCAGAGCAATATAGACCATTTCAACATTCACGAGGCTGAAGTAATATTACGAGAACCAAATGGCCCAGTGAAACCATTTAACACTTCCTTTGTGCAATCCATGTCGCATGTCCAACAGCAACCCTCCACTGATCCACCCACCAGTGAAAATGTAATGCTTGGTCTTCAAAATGATCCAGAAGTTATGAATGGTGATCTGTTCCTAGGACACTCTTTGATGTCTGAAATGCCCCATATTGCATACTTAGACCTGCATCAAAATGAAATACAAAGAATACAAAAGGAGAAGGAAGAAGCCTTAGACCCGCTTGAAAATGAAATACAAAGAATACAAAAGGAGAAGGAAGAAGCCTTAAAGATACGTGACAAAACAGTATGACCAACAATCCACTTCTTTGTTTTTTTTTTGGGTTAATTTAAATTTTTTATTAAATTCCGGGTCTTACTATTTCCATCTAAAATAATTTGTTATGACAACCAGATGTTGCAGCTCCAATCTGACTGTGAAAAGGATATTGAAAAGATATATCAAAAGTATGATATATTACTCCATGATGCAAATGCTGCAGTGGCACTAAAGAGGGAAGAACTCGAGACGTATTACAACGTTGTGTTACTGAATAAATTATTGGCCGAGATTCTGAGGTTTGAGCTTGATGATTACGAAATGGCAGTGTCACAATGCACAGGTCAAGGTATTCATCTGCTGAAATATATTTGCTTCTATGTGTCTTGTTTTGATCTTTTTGTCTTTTAAGGGTACTCTGGTTTGTTGGAAATTTTGATGTATATGTTAAGTTAGTCTATTATGGTTATTATTCTGTTAATTATCGGTTCATTGTTTGTTTGCCACATTCCTTGTGTATGTTAACTTGTCATGATCCTTGTAGCTGCATTTTTGCATTGACAACAACTTCTGCATTTGTATATATACATGCACAATTCTTCATACCTTCTCTTACTGAACAGCTTCTGACCAACGTTCCTACCTCTGCAGTGGCGAGTCCTCAGGTATCGATGCACCAGACTGCTCATATGCCTGCTGAAAGTCTTGAGAACAATTTCACAGGCTCACCCATAAATCAACTCCCGCCCTTGGCCCTGGAGGCTTTCAACTGTTATTCCAGAAATCAGCTTAGTTAGACCAGGTTTTAGTCCAGTGATGCAGCAGTGCTCAGCAAATCTCCACAATGGATTTGAATTACGAGCACAGCCCCGCCATCTGAGAATTTATACTTGCCCCATCTAATTCAGTAAACCATGTGCCAAATCCACGTAGCGGGATATGAAATCAGCAATCGCCACTTAATTAATTCGATTGCGGTGTCTTTTTCTAGCAGATACTAACATTGTAAAGCCCTAAAGACGACTTCCCGCTAGATTTAATACGGCATGAGTATAGTATTTCCTAAATGCATGGTCACATTGACAGTAGATAAATATTCACGTGACCATGGATCTTATTTTCAACTGCTCTTTCATGCATGCTTCCTAAATTCTTGAAGAAAACATTATGAATAGTTGTTTCTGTATTTAACAAATAGTTATAATTTAAAATCTACGATGCACTGACACTTTATATAACAGTCGTGTTCGCATGTCGAAAATGTTTTTGACATCGACACTCATCAACATCGACACGAAACATGTTAGGGTCATGTCTATAATTTCAAAAAGTTTAGATATCCGTTCTTTATTTTGACATTCGTGTCAAGCTCGATTCCGGAGTTGTGTCTGTAATTTTAAAAAAATTTGGACACGTATTTTCTATTTCAACACGTGTGTCAAGCTCGATTTTTAGCTTATTATTTGTTATGTCAAGTTATTTAATATTATGAATAATTATTTTCATATGAAAAAATAATTACAATATATATTTATAAATAAGTATAATATTTTTTAATATTTATAAATATATCCTTATATTTTTGTTGTTTACGTGTATCCTTTACGTATTTGTATCTTATATTTTTTGAAAACATTATATATCTGTATCCGTGTCCTCATGTTTTTCGTGTTCGCGTACTGATATCCGTGTAATATAGCTTAAAACATTGGATTTCGATTTTTAGTTTATTATTTGTTATGTCAAGTTATTTAATATTATGAATATTTATTTTCATATAAAAAAATAATAATTATAATATATATTTATAAATAAGCATAATATTTTTTAATATTTATAAATATATCCTTAT